>JAVTVY010005875.1:0-38667 GCA_036873755.1 Hanleya hanleyi
TGAAGGGGCATCTGATGGGCTGGGTGTGGGGTTGAAATATCGCCATTCTGCGCATGTACGGTGGCCAAAGGGTATGAAAATAGACGTTTTGGAGCCAGGGGATCCCCTAATGGGTCGATGGAGTTGTATGAGGTAACAAAGTGAAGCCTATGTGGAGGGGCATCTGATGTGTTGGGTGTGGGGTTGAAATACCGGCATTCTGCGCATGCGCGGTGGCCAAAGGGTATGAAAATAGACGTTTTGGAGGTAGGGGAGCCCCTAGTGGACCAATGGGGTCGAGTGAGATATCAAAGTGAAGCATTCATGAAGGGGCATCTGATGGGTTGGGTGTGCGGTAGGAATATCATTCTGCGCATGCGCAGACGCAATGCGGAGCTTTCGCCCAATCAGAAGCGAGTATTTCAAATCCGTCACAGAGCTCTCGTCCAATCAGAAGCGAGTATTTTGACCCGGTGCATTATGGGACATATCCAAGATGGCGGCATGTATGTTCAAGATGGCGGCACATCCGGTGTCGAAAACTGGCCATTTCGTCGGAATGTGGTCACCTAGTGTCGAAAACTGGACCCTGTATGGGTCCCGCTAGACGTTTTGGGGCTAGGGGAGCCACTAGTGGTCCAATGGGGTCGAGTGAGGTATCAAAGTGAAGCATTCGTGAAGGGGCATCTGATGGGCATGCGCGGTGGCCAAAGGGTATGAAAATAGATGTTTTGAGATCTAGGGGAGCCCCTAATGGGCCGATGGAGTTGTATGAGGTATCCATGTGAAGCCTATGTGAAGGGGCATCCAGTCAATGGGGTGGATGCATATAAAATTTTACCTGAAAAAAAAACGGAACACGGACTTTATCGAAAAATCCGGGAAAATGGCTATATGGGGTATGGGGGGTATATAGGTCCCCGGGCTTAACGGAGCTTGCCTATCAATAGAGTTATCTCCCCCTAGTTCCACGGTGGGTGTATGTAAAAATTTTCCTGAAAAAATACGGAACACGGACTTTATCCTAAATTACGGGAAAATGCCTATATGGGGTATGGGGGTATAGGACCATCCTGGGAAACCTACTTCTCGACATTTGCGGTATAGGTTGTGGGGTCTCGTTTTCTTAGTCTCGTCAAGACAAACATGATAGGAAGTGTCGCGGAGCGAATCGTTGAAATTGATCGAAAAGTACCATATCGCCCATATAGTCCCATACTAGGGGTATAGGACCGATGTTTGTCCCATTGGGAAACCTACTTCTATACATTTGCGGTAGGGTTGTTTGCATTTGTTTTCTTAGTCTCGTCATTTAGAACACGATAGGAAGTGTCCCGGAGCGAAACGGTGAAATTTTTGAAAAAAGTCACCGAGACCCATATAGACCCATATAGGCCCATACTGGGGTATAGGACCGATGTTTGTCCCACTGGGAAACCTACTTCTATACATTTGCGGTAGGTTGTTTGGATTTGTTTTCTTAGTCTCGTCAAGACAAACATGATAGGAAGTGTCGCGGAGCGAATCGGTGAAATTTTTGAAAAAGTCACCGACACCCATATAGACCCATATAGTCCCATACTGGGGTATAGGACCGATGTTTGTCCCACTGGGAAACCTACTTCTATACATTTGCGGTAGGGTTGTTTGGATTTGTTTTCTTAGTCTCGTCATTTAGAACATGATAGGAAGTGTCCCGGAGCGAAACGGTGAAATTTTTGGAAAAAGTCACCGAGGCCTGGGTAGGCCCATAGGCCTATACTGCATGGGTATGGGAGTATAGGCCCATACGGGGTGGACGTGTTGGGGTCTAGGTGAGTCCCTAATGGTCCTATGGTGTCGTATGAGGTCTTATTTTGAAGCTCTCGTGGAGGAGCATTTGACTGGACTAATGGTTCGTCCGTGTTCAATAGTCTGCGCATGCGCAGTCTGGCCCGTAGTATAGAAAGCAGGCATTTTGGGGGGTATGTGGGTGTGTGTTTGGGGTAGAGATGCACCGCTATGGGTCCGAATGCGTCGTGGAAGGTGTCAAAGTGAAGCTTGTGTGGGGTAGAGTCAGAATGGTGTGTTTTTAAGTGCAAGTCGCGTCAATCTGCGCATGCGCAGTTGGTTGTAGTAAGTAAAGTGGCCATTTTGGGGCAGTGAAGGAAGGTATTTGGGGTCGAGATGGACCATCCTTGGTCCGAATGCGTCCTGGGAGGTGTCATTTTGTAGTTCTCGGGGTGTACATTCCGATTTGAGGGATGTTCCCGTCATCTGTGACGTCATCGGTAACGTCATCACTACGAGTAGTAGCGAAAGTGGACATTTTTTAGCAGTGAGGGAAGGTATTTGGGGTAGAGATGCTCCATTCTCAGCCCGTATGCGTCGTGGGAGGTGTCATCTTGTAGTTCTCGGGGTGTAGACTCCGATTTGAGGGATGTTCGGGTCATCTGTGACGCCATCGGTAACGTCATCAGTACGAGTAGTAGCGAAAGTGGGCATTTTTTAGCAGTGAAGGAAGATATTTTGGGTAGAGATGGACCATCCGCGGTGCGAATGCGTCGTGGGAGATGTCATCTTGTAGTTCTCGGGGTGCAGACCCCGAATTGAGGGCTGTCCACAGCATCTGTGACGTCATTGGTGACGTCATCAGTAGGAGTAGTAGCGAAAGTGAGTCTTTTGGGGCAGTGAAGGATGTTATTTGGTGCAGAGATGGACCATCCGCGGTGCGAATGCGTCGTGGGAGGTGTCATGTTGTAGCTCTCGGGGTGTAGACCCAATTTGAGGGATATCCACAGCATCTGTGACGTCATTGGTGGCGTCATCAGTGCGAGTACTAGCGAAAGTGGGCATTTTTTAGCAGTGAAGGATGTTATTTGGTGTAGAGATGGACCATCCGCGGTGCGAATGCGTCGTGGGAAGTGTCATCTTGTACCAACGCCCACCAACGCCATTCTTAATGCTTCAACGCCCTGGTGAAATAGCTCAGAAGCTCTGATATTCCATGGAATTGTCACTAATTCTTCGAAATGCAGTGACGCCCGTCAACGCCCGTCCTTACACCTTAACACTCTAACATAACGCCATGATATAGACCGGAGACAGTACAACAACAACAACAAGGATGAGACATGAGAGAAGTTTTTTCATATAGTTTATTCTGCCCAATGTTACATCATACCCACGCTGGGGGAGCCGCGTTGGGTATATTTACAATTCAAGAAGACTCTTGTCCAATCAGAGGCCACCATTTGCATCTGTCATATTCGTTCCTGCCCGTTAGATGTATTCTTGTCCAATCAGAAGTCTCCATTTCAGAAAGTTCGATCTTCGGCCATGTTCGCTTTGAACCGTTTATTCTAATCATCGTCGGGCAGCCCAGGATACCGTTGAGGCAACATATCCTCAGATAGTTGTTTGTGCATTCTGAGTATCTATCAGTGCATGGGTGAATACTTCATCCGGTGGGGGTGGTGGATCAGCTTGGTAAGGAAAAACGTAACATTGGTCACCTTCTTCACTGTCCACTTGGTGTTGGGTCGTTGTTGTTGGGCCCATCCCAAGACATCCAATTGTTCCAGTTTCTCCAGCATCATCTCTAGTGACCTCCGGTTAATAATGGTAAACGGTTGGGCGTACACTGGGTTGATGTCACTGGAATAGAAATAGCGCAATTCACCCGTCATCTTATGGCATAAGATGTACCCAAATGCTACATTTAATGTGAAGGCCGTAGGTTGGTCATTGAAGATGGTTTCCACGTAGCTGCGTAGACGGGTGAGGTTGGTCAGTGGGAAATTGTAGATATCTTCAATAGGGCGATGACGGTGGAAACAGTGCCGTGTCATGGACCAATGGCGCCGAGAGATGTCACTCTCTGGATGATCTTCGGATAAGAGATCGCTAGGAACATTTATGGGCTCGTCCAGAAAATGTTCGATGTATGACGTATGACTCGAAACCGTAACGGTGGGGTCCGGCTGAAAATCCAGGCTCTTCCCAACTGTGGGTATAGGCAGGCTCTCCGTCATCGCATCACCAGTGGCGTTCGTCTTCTCGGGCTTATCTTCACTGGGCCTGACCTTCCGCGGTTCCTCTTCAGTAGGAAGTTGTCGCCAAAACCGTAGAGACGGACCATGAATCAAACGCCCATGCCGTTTTAACTGACTGGGTCGTTTGAAGAGTTGACCACAATCCTTGCATTGTTCCGTCGCGCCCTCGTGGAATGAGCGTTCGTGGCGCAGTAAATGATCCTCCCGATTAAATGACCGTGCGCAGGTTATACAAGTATACCGTGCATCGTTGTGGGTGGAGGCCTCGTGGCGTCGTAAATTATCTAGACGAGTAAACTGCTTCTGGCAAGTTGTGCAAGCGAACATCTTGGTGGTTGACAGAGTGTCTGATGAAACGGCAAGGCCGCTTCCCTTTTATAGCACGCTAGCTGTTGATCTATTTTTAGCACATATAGGGCGATGACGGTGGAAGCAGTGTCGGATCATGGACCAATGGCGTCGATACATCTCACTCACTGGATGATCTTCGGGTAAGAGATCGCTGGGAACATCCACCGCATCTTCCAGAAAATGTTCGTTGTTGTCAGGCGTATGACTGGAAACAGTAATGCTAGGGACCGGCTGGATATCTAGGCTCTTCTGAGCTGTGGGTATAGGCGGGCTCTCCGTGATCGCATCACCAGTGGCATTCTCCTCCCCGGCTTCATCTTCAGTGGATCTGTCCCTCCTGGGTGCCTCTTTAGTGGAAAGTTGTCCCTCATGCCGTGGTGACGAACCATGAATCAAACGCACATGCCGTTTAACTGACTGGGTCGTTTGAAGAGTTGACCACATTCTTCGGATGGAAAATGAAAATGAAAATGAAAAGAACGTTCATGGCGCTGTAAATGATCTGGGCGCTGAAACGACAGTATAGGCCTACATATCGTACAGCTATACCGGGCGGTTCCATCGTGCTTGGTAACCTCATGGCGGCCCAAGTCGTGCCGGCGAGTGAATGATTTCGAGCACGTAGTACAAGTGAACATCTTGGTGGTTGACAGAGTGTCTGATGAAACGGCCAGGCCGTTTCCTTTTTATAGCAAGCTAGCTGTTGGTCTATTTATAGAATGGCGATTCCAAAATGGCGGCATGCCGCCATTTTGCTCCAAAATGGCGGATCCAAAATGGGGCATGCCGCCATTTTGCTCCAAAATGGCCTGGTGTATGTGTGTGCGTGCGCGTGTATGTGTCTGTGTATGCATGTGTGCATGCGTCTGTGTGTGCGTGTGTGTTTGCGTGTGTATATGCGTGCGTGTGTATGCGTGCGTGCGTGTATGCAAGTGTGTGTATGCGTCTGTGTATGCGAGCGTGTGTGTGTGTATGCAAATGTGTGTTTGCGTCTGTGTGTGTGTGTGTAGGCGGTTGTGTGTGTGCGTGTGCGTGCATGTGCGTGTGTATGTGTGTGTGTGTATGTATGCCTCTGTGTGTGTATGTGTGTGCTTGCGAGTGTGTTTCTTGGATCGGAGCTCTTGGAGCTCAAAGCCTGTGGAGCTCAGAGGTCGGAAGTGACATTTGCATATGACCTCCGTGAGGTCACTTCCGCTTCCGTTCACGTGACCGGAAGTGACCTTTGACCCCGGCGCGCGCGGTGTAAAGGTTTCCACCGCGGTGGAAACCTTTACACACATTTGCATACACACACACACGCTCGCATACACAGGCGCATACACACACTTGCATACACGCACGCACGCATACACACGCACGCATATACACACGCATACACACACACACAGACGCATGCACACATGCATACACAGACACACACACGCACACGAACACACATACACCAGACACACACGCATACACAGTGCCATTTTGGAGCAAAATGGCGGCATGCCCCATTTTGGAGCCGCCATTTTGGAGCAAAATGGCGGCATGCCGCCATTTTGGAATCGCCATTCTAAAAATAGACCAACATAGCTTGCTATAAAAAGGAAACGGCCTGGCCGTTTCATCAGACACTCTGTCAACCACCAAGATGTTCACTTGTACTACGTGCTCGAAATCATTCACTCGCCGGCACAACTTGCGCCGCCATGAGGCTACCAAGCACGATGGAACCGCCCGGTATAGCTGTACGATATGTAGGCCTACACTGTCGTTTCAGCGCCCAGATCATTTACAGCGCCATGAACGTTCTTTTCATTTTCATTTTCATTTTCCATGCGAAGAATGTGGTCAACTCTTCAAACGACCCAGTCAGTTAAACGGCATGTGCGTTTGATTCATGGTCCGTCACCACGGCATGAGGGACAACTTTCCACTAAAGAGGCACCCAGGAGGGACAGACCCACTGAAGATGAACCCGGGGAAGAGAATGCCACTGGTGATGCGATCACGGAGAGCCCGCCTATACCCACAGCTCAGAAGAGCCTAGATATCCAGCCGGTCCCTAGCATTACTGTTTCCAGTCATACGCCGGACAACAACGAACATTTTCTGGAAGATGCGGTGGATGTTCCCAGCGATCTCTTACCCGAAGATCATCCAGTGAGTGAGATGTATCGACGCCATTGGTCCATGAGCCGACACTGCTTCCACCGTCATCGCCCTATATGTGCTAAAAATAGATCAACAGCTAGCGTGCTATAAAAGGGAAGCGGCCTTGCCGTTTCATCAGACACTCTGTCAACCACCAAGATGTTGACTTGCACAACTTGCCAGAAGCAGTTTACTCGTCTAGATAATTTACGACGCCACGAGGCCTCCACCCACAACGATGCACGGTATACTTGTATAACCTGCACACGGTCATTTAATCGGGAGGATCATTTACTGCGCCACGAACGCTCATTCCACGAGGGCGAGACGGAACAATGCAAGGATTGTGGTCAACTCTTCAAACGACCCAGTCAGTTAACACGGCATGAGCGTTTGATTCATGGTCCGTCTCTACGGTTTTGGCGACAACTTCCTACTGAAGAGGAGCCGCGGAAGGTCAGACCCAGTGAAGATAAGCCCGGGAAGACGAACGCCACTGGTGATGCGATGACGGAGAGCCTGCCTATACCCACAGTTGGGAAGAGCCTGAATTTCCAGCCGGACCCCACCGTTACGGTTTCGAGTCATACGTCATACATCGAACATTTTCTGGACGAGCCCATAAATGTTCCTAGCGATCTCTTAACCGAAGATCATCCAGAGAATGGCATCTCTCGGCGCCATTGGTCCATGACACGGCACTGTTTCCACCGTCATCGCCCTATTGAAGATATCTACAATTTCCCACTGACCAACCTCACCCGTCTACGCAGCTACGTGGAAACCATCTTCAATGACCAACCTACGGCCTTCACATTAAATGTAGCATTTGGGTACATCTAATACCATAAGATGACGGATGAATTGCGCTATTTCTATTCCAGCGCCATCAACCCAGTGTACGACCAACCGTTTACCATCATTAACCGGAGGTCACTAGAGATGATGCTGGAGAAACTGGAACAATTGGATGTCTTGGGATGGGCCCAACAACAACGACCCAACACCAAGTGGACAGTGAAGAAGGTGACCAATGTTACGTTTTTCCTTACCAAGCTGATCCACCACCCCCATCGGATGAAAGTATTCACCCATGCACTGATAGATACTCAGAATGCACAAACAACTATCTGAGGATATGTTGCCTCAACGGTATCCTGTGCTGCCCGACGATGATTAGAATAAACGGTTCAAAGCGAACATGGCCGAAGATCGAACTTTCTGAAATGGAGACTTCTGATTGGACAAGAATACATCTAACGGACAGGAACGAATATGACAGATGCAAATGGTGGCCTCTGATTGGACAAGAGTCTTCTTGAATTGTAAATATACCCAACGCGGCTCCCCCAGCGTGGGTATGATGTAACATTGGGCAGAATAAACTATATGAAAAAACTTCTTGTTGTTGTTGTTCTCTCATGTCTCATCCTTGTTGTTGTTGTTGTACTGTCTTCGGTCTATATCATGGCGTTATGTTAGAGTGTTAAGGTGTAACGACGGGCGTTGACGGGCGTCACTGCATTTCGAAGAATTAGTGACAATTCCATGGAATATCAGAGCTTCTGAGCTATTTCACCAGGACGTTGAAGCAATAACAATGGCGTTGGTGGGCGTTGGTACAAGATGACACTTCCCACGACGCATTCCCACCGCGGATGGTCCATCACTACACCAAATAACGTCCTTCACTGCTAAAAAATGCCCACTTTCGCTAGTACTCGTACTGATGACGCCACCAATGACGTCACAGATGCTGTGGATATCCCTCAAATTGGGTCTACACCCCGAGAGCTACAACATGACACCTCCCACGACGCATTCGTACCGCAGTTGGTCCATCTCTGCACCAAATAACATCCTTCACTGCCCCAAAAGACTCACTTTCGCTACTACTCCTACTGATGACGTCACCAATGACGTCACAGATGCTGTGGACAGCCCTCAAATCGGGGTCTGCACCCCGAGAACTACAAGATCACACCTCCCACGACGCATTCGCACCGCGGAGGGTCCATCTCTACCCAAAATACCTTCCTTCACTGCTAAAAAATGCCCACTTTCGCTACTACTCGTACTGATGACGTTACCGATGGCGTCACAGATGACCCGAACATCCCTCAAATCGGGGTCTACACCCCGAGAACTACAAGATGACACCTCCCACGACGCATTCGGGCTGAGAATGGAGCATCTCTACCCCAAATACCTTCCTTCACTGCTAAAAAATGTCCACTTTCGCTACTACTCGTAGTGATGACGTTACCGATGACGTCACAGATGACGGGAACATCCCTCAAATCGGAATGTACACCCCGAGAACTACAAAATGACACCTCCCAGGACGCATTCGGACCAAGGATGGTCCATCTCGACCCCAAATACCTTCCTTCACTGCCCCCAAAATGGTCACTTTACTTACTACAACCAACTGCGCATGCGCAGATTGACGCGACTTGCACTTAAAAACACACCATTCTGACTCTACCCCACACAAGCTTCACTTTGACACCTTCCACGAGCCATTCGGACCCATAGCGGTGCATCTCTACCCCAAACACACACCCACATACCCCCCAAAATGCCTGCTTTCTATACTACGGGCCAGACTGCGCATGCGCAGACTATAGAACACGGATGAACCATTAGTCCAGTCGGATGCTCCTCCACGAGAGCTTCAAAATAAGACCTCATACGACACCATAGGACCATTAGGGACTCACCTAGACCCCAACACGTCCACCCCGTATGGGCCTATATTCCCATACCCATGCAGTATAGGCCTATGGGCCTACCCAGGCCTCGGTGACTTTTTCCAAAAATTTTACCGTTTCGCTCCGGGACACTTCCTATCATGTTCTAAATGACGAGACTAAGAAAACAAATCCAAACAACCCTACCGCAAATGTATAGAAGTAGGTTTCCCAGTGGGACAAACATCGGTCCTATACCCCAGTATGGGACTATATGGGTCTATATGGGTCTCGTGACTTTTTCAAAAATTTCACCGTTTCGCTCCGGGACACTTCCTATCATGTTCTAAATGACGAGACTAAGAAAACAAATCCAAACAACCCTACCGCAAATGTATAGAAGTAGGTTTCCCAGTTGGACAAACATCGGCCCTATACCCCAGTATGGGACTATATGGGTCTATATGGGTCTCGGTGACTTTTTTCAAAAATTTCACCGTTTCGCTCCGGGACACTTCCTATCGTGTTCTAAATGACGAGACTAAGAAAACAAATCCAAACAACCATACCGCGAATGTAAAGAAGTAGGTTTCCCAGTGGGACAAACATTGGTCCTATACCCCAGTATGGGACTATATGGGCCTATATCGGTCTCGGTGACTTTTTTCAAAAATTTCACCGTTTCGCTCTGGGACACTTCCTATCATGTTCTAAATGACGAGACTAAGAAAACAAATCCAAACAAGCCTACCGCAAATGTATAGAAGTAGGTTTTCCAGTGGGACAAACATCGGTCCTATACCCCAGTATGGGACTATATGGGTCTATATGGGTCTCGGTGACTTTTTTCAAAAATTTCACCGTTTCGCTCCGGGACACTTCCTATCGTGTTCTAAATGACGAGACTAAGAAAACAAATCCAAACAACCCTACCGCAAATGTATAGAAGTAGGTTTCCCAGTGGGACAAACATCGGTCCTATACCCCAGTATGGGACTATATGGGTCTATATGGGTTCGGTGACTTTTTCAAAAATTTCACCGATTTCGTCCGGGACACTTCCTATCATGTTCTAAATGACGAGACTAAGAAAACAAATCCAAACAACCTACCGCAAATGTATAGAAGTAGGTTTCCCAGTGGGGACAAACATTGGTCCTATACCCCAGTATGGGACTATATGGGTCTATATGGGTCTCAGTGACTTTTTTCAAAAATTTCACCGTTTCGCTCCGGGACACTTCCTATCATGTTCTTGACGAGACTAAGAAAACAAATCCAAACAACCTACCGCAAATGTATAGAAGTAGGTTTCCCAGTGGGACAAACATCGGTCCTATACCCTAGTATGGGCCTATATGGGTCTCGGTGAACTTTTTCAAAATCTTCACCGTTCGCTCCGGGATACTTCCTATCATGTTCTAAATGACGAGACTAAGAAAACAAATCCAAACAACCATATCGCAAATGTATAGAAGTAGGTTTCCCAGTGGGACAAACATCGGTCCTATACCCCAGTATGGGACTATATGGGTCTATATGGGTCTCGGTGACTTTTTTCAAAAATTTCACCGTTTCGCTCCGGGACACTTCCTATCGTGTTCTAAATGACGACACTAAGAAAACAAATCCAAACAAGCCTACCGCAAATGTATAGAAGTAGGTTTCCCAATGGGACAAACATCGGTCCTATACCCCTAGTATGGGACTATGTGGGCTATATGGTACTTTTCCAAAAATTTCCTATCATGTTTGTCTTGACGAGACTAAGAAAACGAGACCCCACAACCTATACCGCAAATGTCGAGAAGTAGATTTCCCAGGCTGGTCCTATACCCCCATACCCCATATAGGCATGTTCCCGTAATTTAGGATAAAGTCCGTGTTCCGTATTTTTTCAGGAAAAATTTTACATACATCCACCCTGGAACTAGGGGGAGATAACTCTATTGATAGGCAAGCCCCGTTAAGCCCGGGGACCTACATACCCCCCATAACCCATATAGGCATTTTTTCTGGATTTTTCGATAAAGTCCGCGTTCCGTTTTTACTTCAGGTAAAATTTTACATGCACCCACCCCATTGACTGGATGCCCCTTCACATAGGCTTCACATGGATACCTCATACAACTCAATCGGCCCATTAGGGGCTCCCCTAGATCCCAAAACGTCTATTTTCATACCCTTTGGCCACCGCGCATGCGCAGAATGCAGATATTTCAACCCCACACCCAGCTCATGAGATGCCTCTTCACGAATGCTTCACTTTGATACCTCACTCGACCCCATTGGACCACTAGTGGCTCCCCTAGCTCCAAAACGCCTAGCGGGACCCATACAGGGTCCAGTTTTCGACACTAGGTGACCACATTCCGACGAAATGGCCAGTTTTCGACACCGGATGTGCCGCCATCTTGAACATACATGCCGCCATCTTGGATATGTCCCATAATGCACCGGATCAAAATACTCGCTTCTGATTGGCTGAGAGCTCTGTGACGGATTTGAAATGCTCGCTTCTGATTGGACGAGAGCTCCGCATTGCGTCTGCGCATGCGCAGAATGATATTCCTACCGCACACCCAACCCATCAGATGCCCCTTCACGAATGCTTCACTTTGATACCTCACTCGACCCCATTGGTCCACTAGGGGCTCCCCTAGCTCCAAAACGTCTATTTCCATACCCTTTGACCACCGCGCATGCGCAGAATGCCGATATTTCAACCCCACACCCAGCCCATCAGATGCCCCTTGACGAATGCTTCACTTGGATACCTCATATGACCACATTGGACCATAAGGGGCTTCCCTAGCTCCAAAACGTCTATTTTCATACCCTTGGGCCACCGCGCATGCGCAGAATGCCGATATTTCAACCCCACACCCAGCCCATGAGATGCCCCTTCACGAATGCTTCACTTGATACCTCATACGCCTCCATCGACCCACTAGGGACTCCCTAGCTCCAAAACGTCTATTTTCATACCCTTGGGCCACCGCGCATGCGCAGAATGCCGATATTTCAACCCCACACCCAGCCCATCAGATGCCCCTTCACGAATGCTTCACTTTGATACCTCACTCGACCCCATCGGACCATTTTATCTAGGGACTACTTTTTCTCCGCGGAAGCCTTTTTCCGCGACCGCGTCACCGCCAGACATGACCGCATAACCGCGGAGGAATACATTGGAACTCTTCTGTGTTGAGGTAGTTTAGTCAAAATACTCGCTTCTGATTGGCTGTGACCTCCCCGTGACCTCCCCCAATATGCAAATTTTTGAGGTCAATGTGACTCGAAAAGCATGCTATATACTACTCATGCTATATCATCATCGTATATTCTCTGTCCCATGCTTCTCTGTTCAGTAATTGCATTGCTCAATAAATAAATTTGATCACAAAGGAGTAGACCTGTACGATAACATACCGGTACGAAAAACTCCCGTAGGTGTTACCTTGGTGAAGCCCAAAATCAATTTGTTAAATTCTGCCCAAAAAGTGGTTTCGTACAAACAAAATACCCATGCGAGGTTTATATTAACATTCAGAGTCAAATTGACGAAAACATTGTCAACTGACGTTTGAAATATGGGGCTTTCGTCAGAAAAGGTAACATTAAAAAAAAAAAAGATTGAGTGACTTTCAAACGTCAGTTGAATCCGTTTTCATCGCTTTGGACTTAACGTATTTTGTCTGCACGCAAACTAATTGTTATGAACAGTTGAACAAAATAATTTTGGGGTTTACTAACGGAACACCTATGAGTGTTTTTGATGTGCCGTAACTACTGTTTTTTTCACAGTATAGATTATAGAAAATATGAGGTCCGCAAATACAGGCAAATTTGGTTTTGCTTTGGGTTTGAACGACGTTTAATTGATAAGAAATACGAGATAATACGCCCCGAGATAATTATCTAGGGGGAAATTCGCGATTGGTCAATTATCTCGGGTGAAATTATCTCGGGGTAAATTATATCCCCCTGAGATGATTGTCCAACGGCGAATTTTCCCCTAGATAAATATCTCGGGGGATATTACCTCGGGGAAAATTAATTTCCCTCGAGATAATTTCACCCTAGATAATTGACCCATCGCGAATTTCCCCCCCAGATAATTTTGATCAATGGCGAATTAATATTCGCGGTTTCGTATATATCCGCTATACCAATAGGTCGACTCCATTCACCATTGTGTTTAAAAACATGGATACGTGAGTCAGATTTATATAATTAAATAAATTAAGAAAATTCATAAAATCAGCGAGCTATAACTTCGAAATGCAATGAGATATCATTGGACATTGATTTAAACAATACCATTTGTTCATACCTCTGTATATATGGCTTCTGATGGGGAAATTCCCCGTCTCAAGTTCGAATTAGAATTAGAATTTGAATTTTTGTTTTCAACAAAATAAATGTGAATACTAAAATCTAACATGGATTAATTTAAAGGATTAATGGTACAAAGCTTACTGTTGACTAACGGTCTATTATTGAAGTATTACCGTACTTGAAGAAGAGTTATTACATATAAAAAAAATCATAAACTTTGAGAATGTTGTCTTTTATGTAAATCGTTTTCGTATGAATGAGGGAATCTAAGAAATAACTTCATGGGCGTCGCCAGGATTTCTTAAGTGGGGGTCGTTTCCTATTATTACTTGTTGGAGAGACTAGTGGACTGCCGTCCAACATATGAAAATTACATATCGTTGGGCACTGAGAGAGGTCGTTCGCACCCAACGACTCCCCGCTAATGACGCCATTTCAAGGGTATTTCAAAAGTAGTATATAAGGTGCACGAAGGCTCATATTTTCCAGGGAGGTAACTCTTGATGCCCTTTTTTTCTAGGTTAAAGTATAGGGGGCGCCACATCGCATTTTACCTCTGTGGCGCCTGTGGCGCCAGGGGGCGCCACCAGCTCAAGGTCACGTGGAGGTCAAAAGTAGTTCCGCCAACCTTTAACCTTTGTATTCCTCCGCGGTCTGGTGGTGATGCCGTCACTTCCGCGGACAGAAAGTAGTCCCAAGTCAACCAAGTGACTTCCAATGTTAATGTATACGGGGAATGCCTAAAAAGAGTATGGGAATACACGTTTTGTCACCGGGGTGGGTCCCTAGTGTACCGAATGGGTCGAGTGAGGTGTCAAAGTGAAGCGCTCCTCGAGGGCCATTTAGTCATGGGTGGGTGCATGTAAAATTAGGATTTTTTCTCGAAAATATAAAAAGCGAAACACGGACTTTACCCCTAAAATAGGGAAAAACCCCTATCAACTCTAGCCAGAAGGGGTAATATCGGTCCCCGGGCTTATCGGGGCCTGCCTATCAAGTCAATGGGGTGGGTGCATGTAAAATTAGGAATTTTTTCCGAAAATATTGGAAGTGGAACAACGACTTCACCCCTACAATAGGGGTCTGTATTATACAATACAAGGAAAAATGCCTGTATGGGGTCAATTTTTTTCGTTTGCTTTACTATGGGCTGTGGGGTCTCGTTTATCTCGTCTCGCCGAGAAAAACACAATGGGAGGGGTCCCGGAGCGAATCAGTGAAATTTTTGGGAAAAGTCACCGAGCTCTGTATATAGGCTCATACTGGCTATATGGGGTATGGGGATGGTCAATTTTTTGTGGGTGTTACTATGGGTTGTGGGGTCTCGTTTTTCTCGTCTCGCCGAGAAAAACACAATGAGGGGGGTCCCGGAGCGAACCGGTGAAATTTTTGGGAAAAGTCACCGAGGTCTGTATATAGGCTCATACTGGCTATATGGGGGGAGGGGTGGTCAAATTTTTTTGCGGGTGTTACTATGGGTTGTGGGGTCTCGTTTTTCTCGTCTCGCCGCGAAAAACATAATGGGAGGGGTCCCGAAGCGAATCGGTGAAATTTTTGGGAAAAGTCACCGAGGTCTGTATATAGGCTCATACTGGCTATATGGGGGGAGGGGTGATCAATTTTTTTCGTTTGCTTTACTATGGGCTGTGGGGTCTCGTTTATCTCGTCTCGACGAGAAAAACACAATGGGAGGGGTCCCGGAGCGAATCGGTGAAATTTTTGGGAAAAGTCACCGAGCTCTATATATAGGCTCATACTGGCTATATGGGATATGGGGATGGTCAATTTTTTTTGTGAGTGTTACTATGGGTTGTGGGGTTTCGTTTTTCTCGTCTCGCCGAGAAAAACACAATGGGAGGGGTCCCGGAGCGAATCGGTGAAATTTTTGGGAAAAGTCACCGAGGTCTGTATATAGGCTCATACTGGCTATATGGGGGGATGGGGTGGTCAAATTTTTGTGTGGGTGTTACTATGGGTTGTGCGGTCTCGTTTTTCTCGTCTCGCCGAGAAAAACACGATGGGAGGGGTACCGGAGCGAATCGGTGAAATTTTTGGGAAAAGTCACTGAGGTCTGTATATAGGCTCATACTGGCTATATGGGGGAGGGGTGGTCAATTATTTTTTGTGGGTGTTACTATGGGTTGTGGGGTCTCGTTTTTCTCGTCTCGCCGGGAAAAACACAATGGGAGGGGTCCCGGAGCGAATCGGTGAAATTTTTGGAAAAGTACCGGGTAGGTGTGGATAGGCCCATATAGCTCCATACTGGCTATATGGGAGTATAGGTTCAACCTGGGAAATTCACATACGTTCATTGTGATATGGGTTGTTTGGATTTGTTTTTCTCGTCTCGTCATTTTTTGGGAAAAAGTTCACCGAGGCCTGGGTAGGCCCATAGGCCTATACTGCATGGCTATGGGGTATAGGCCCATACGGGGTGGACGTTTTGGGGTCTAGGTGAGCCCCTAATGATCCCATGATGTCGTATGAGGTCTCATTTTGAAGCTCTCGTTCGTCCGTTCGTCCGTTTTCTATATTCGGCGCATGTGCAGTCTGGCCCGTAGTATAGAAGGCAGACATTTTGGGAGTATGTGGGTGTGTGTTTGGGGTAAAGATGGACCGCTATGGGTTCGAATGGATCATGGAAGATGTCAAAGTGAAGCTTGTGTGGGGTAGAGTCAGAATGGCGTGTTTTAAAATGCAAGTCGCGTCAATCTGCGCATGCGCAGTTGGTTGTAGTAAGTCAAGTAGCCATTTTGGGGCAGTGCAGAAAGGTATTTGGTGCCGAGATGGACCATCCTTGGTCCGATTGTGCCGTGGGAGGTACCTGTATCTGGCCTGTATTGTACCATATCTGTCCTGTATTATACCAAATCTGTGCTGTATTATACAAAATTTGCCCTCTATTATACCATATCTGTGCTGTATTATACCATATCTGTCCTGTGTTATACAATATCTGTCTTGTATTATACCAAATCTGTCCGGTTTTGTACCATATTTGTCCTGTATTATACATTATATGTTATGTATTATACCAAAATCTGTCCTGTATTATACAGTATATGTCCTGTATTATACCAAATCTGTGCTGTATTATACCATATCTGTCCTGTATTGCACCATAGCCGTTGTCGTGAATAACAACAAGTTCAGCAATGTTCATACAGTTTATTATCCCCAATGTTAGATCATACCCAGGCTGGGGGAGCCGCCCTGGGCATGTTTAGTATGTTCACAGCAAAACAAATTAAAATATCAAACACCATGTTTTATTATTTAACGCACCGTTACATTAGGTACAAGTGTTTACTGAGCTCAACCTAACATTGGTCACCCTCTCCACTGTCCACTTGGTGTTGGGGCGTTGGTATTGGGCCCATTCCAACGGATCCACGGTGTCCAGTTTCTCCAGCATCGTCTCTAGCGACACCCGGTTAATGATGGTAAACGGTTTGTCAAATACCTGGATGTTACTGCTCGGGTAAAAGTATCGGACTTGGACTGTCTCCTTATGCTGCAGCACATAACCAAACGCCAGATTTAATTTGAAGGCCGTAGTTTGGTCGTTGAAGATGGCTTCCACGTAGCTACGTAAACGGGCGAGGTCGGTCAGTCGGAAATTGTAGGTATCTTGAATAGGGCGATGACGGTTGAAACATTGCCGTATCATGGACCAATGGCGCCGATAGATGTCACTCACTGGATGGGCGTCCTGTAAGAGATCGCTAGGAACATTTATGGGTTCGTCCAGAAAATGTTCGATGTTGTCAGGCGTATGACTCGAAACCGTAACGGTGGGGTCCGGCTGGATATCCAGGCTCTTCTGAACTGTGGGTATATGCGGGCTCTTCGTCATCGCATCACCGGTGGCGTTCGTCTCCCCGGGCTCATCTTCACTGGGTCTGACCTTTCGCGGCTCCTCTTCAGTGGAAAGTTGTCGCCCAAACCGTAGAGACGGGGCATGAATCAAACGCTGATGCCGTCTTAACTGACTGCGTCGTTTGAAGAGTTGACCACAATCCTTACATTGTGCCGTCGCGCCCTCGTGGAATGATCGTTCGTGGCGCAGTAAAGGATCCTTCCGATTAAATGACCGTGCGCAGGTTATACAAGTATACCGTGCATCGTTGTGGGTGGAGGCCTTGTGGCGGTGCAAGTCGTGCAGACGAGTAAACTGCTTCTGGCAAGTTGTGCAAGTGAACATCTTGGTGGTTGACAGAGCGTCTGATGAAACGACCAGGCCGCTTCCCTTTTATAGCACGCTAGCTGGTGATCTATTTTTAGCACACTCAGTTCAACTATCCCCAAGTCGAGGGCCGAGATGTACTGGCGTACGACTGAGCCGCATTGTGTGTGTGTGTGTGGGGGGGGGAGTGGATTTTACATCCGGGATCTTGTCAACATCTGGGTTTCCCAGTGGGTTTTCCCCATCGTTCCTCCGTCTTCCATCCGGGTACTGTGGCTGAGGTACATCATTTTTAGATGACGACTCTATAACGAATATTATGGATTAAGAATACTGATCAGCGATACGGATTTGATATTTTGGAACATCATGATGTCTTGCCGGTATCATTGAAAATTGTTGACCGCTTCTCTCTTGCAGGAAACAAGCCTATGTTTATGTATACTTTTGTCTTTTTGAATTGGTGCTAATACTGTTATATGGAAATGGAATAGGTCTTTGGATTATGGACGCGGATATTCTCTAATGGACGACGGCTGGATTATGAATGACGGACTAGACGCTTGTAATTTACATCCGTGTCCTCATCATACATCCGTGTTTTTCATGAGTCGCATTGCGCGCGTGTGTGTGTTTGTGTTTGTGTCCATTCGTGGACAATGTAGAATTACGTTCTCTTCGAAAACTTTCTCTCATCGCCTCAATATGCTCAGACCCATTCAAAATAAACACAACCAAGAGACATCAACAACAACAGGCACATTGCGTAATACACGTTTTATTATCCTCACACCATCACCACCACCATCACCTGGCGTTGACGCCGTCAACGATCAGCATGTACACATATAGAGTATGTACGGCATGTTATGGTATTCATCATTGCATGAGTGACGCATTCAGCAGATGGGGGTGGTCGGTCAGCTTGGTAACGAAAAACGTGACATTGGTCACCCTCTCTACGACCCATTGTGTGTTGGGGCGTTGTTGTTGGGCCCATTCCACGGGATCCACGGTGTCCAGTTTCACCATCATAGCCTCTAGCGACGCCCGGTTAATGATGGTAAACGGTTGGTCAAATACCCGGATGTTACTGCTCGGGTTAAAATATCGGGCTTGGTCTGTGTCCTTATGCTGCAGCACATAACCAAACGCCAGATTCAACTTGAAGGCCGTAGTTTGATCGTTGAAGATGGCTTCCATGTAGCTGCGTAGACGGGCGATGTCGGTCAGTCGGAAATTGTAGATATCTTGAATAGGGCGATGACGGTAGAAACAGTGCCGGATCATGGGCCAATGGCGCCGATAGATGTCACTCACTGGATGGTCTTCGTATAACAGATCGCTAGGAACATTTATGGGTTCTTCCACGAAGTGTACTGTGCCCTCCACGTCGTACAAAATTTTGCCCGACGCAGTCAGTTAAGACGGCATCAGCGTTTGATTCATGCCCCGTCTCTACGGTTTGGGCGACAACTTTCCACTGAAGAGGAGCCGCGAAAGGTCAGACCCAGTGAAGATGAGCCCGGGGAGACGAACGCCACTGGTGATGCGACGACGAAGAGCCCGCCTATACCCACAGTTCAGAAGAGCCTGGATATCCTGCCGGACCCCACCGTTACGGTTTCGAGTCATACGCCTGACAACATCGAACATTTTCTGGACGAGCCCATAAATATTCCTAGCGATCTCTTACAGGACGCCCATCCAGTGAGTGACATCTATCGGCGACATTGGTCCATGATACGGCAATGTTTCAACCGTCATCGCCCTATTCAAGATACCTACAATTTCCGACTGACCGACCTCGCCCGTTTACATAGCTACGTGGAAGCCATCTTCAACGACCAAACTACGGCCTTCAAATTAAATATGGCGTTTGGTTATGTGCTGCAGCATAAGGAGACAGTCCAAGTCCGATACTTTTACCCGAGCAGTAACATCCAGGTATTTGACCAACCGTTTACCATCATTAACCGGGTGTCGCTAGAGACGATGCTGGAGAAACTGGACAACGTGGATCCGTTGGAATGGGCCCAACACCAACGCCCCAACACCAAGTGGACAGTGGAGAGGGTGACCAATGTTACGTTTTTCGTTACCAAGCTGACCGACCCCCTCGGCTGAATGCGTCACCCGTGCACTGATGAATACCATAACATGCCGTACATACTCTATATGTCTACATCCTGATCGTTGACTTGAGCTCAGTAAACACTTGTACCTTATGTGACGGTGCGTTAAATAATAAAACATGGTGTTTGATATTTCAATTTGTTTTGCTGTGAACATACTAAACATGCCCAGGGCGGCTCCCTCAGCCTGGGTATGATGTAACATTGGGGATAATAAACTGTATGAACATTGCTGAACTTGTTGTTATTCACGACAACGGCTATGGTACAATTCAGGACAGATATGGTATAATACAGCACAGATTTGGTATAATACAGGACATATACTGTATAATACAGGACAGATTTGGTATAATACAGAACATATATTGTATAATACAGCACAGATTTGGTATAATACAGGACATATATTGTATAATACAGGACAAATATGGTACAAAACAGGACAGATTTGGTATAATACAAGACATATATTGTATAACACAGGACAGATATGGTATAATACAGCACAGATATGGTATAATAGAGGCCAAATATTGTATAATACAGTATAGATTTGGTATAATACAGGACAGATATGGTACAATACAGGACAGAGATGGTATAATGCAGCACAGATATGGCATAGTAGAGAAGAAATATTGTATAATACAGAGCAGATATGGTATAATACAGGACATATATGGTACAATACAGGACAGATACTGTATAATACAGGACAGATTTGGTATAATAGAGAGCATATATTGCAGAATAATGGACAGATATTGTATAATACAGGACAGATATTGTATAATACAGCACAGATATGGTATAACACAGGACAGATATTGTATAATACAGCACAGATTTGGTATAATACAGCACATATTTGGTATAATACAGGACAGATACTGTATAATACAGGGCAGATTTGGTATAATACAGGACATATATGGTATAATAGAGGACAAATATGGTACAATACAGGACAGGTTTGGTATAATACAGGACAGATATTGTATAACATAGGACAGGTATGGTATAATACAGGACATATATGGTATAATGCAGGACAGATGTGGCATAACACAACAAAGATATGGTATTATGCGTGACAGATATGGATGATCCATCACTACACCAAATACCTTCCTTCACTGCCCCAAAATGCCCATTTTCGCTACTACTCGTCCTGATGACGTCACCGATGACGTCACAGATGACGGGAACATCCCTCAAATCTGGATGTATATCCCGAGAGCTACAAGATAACACCTCCCACGACACAATCGGACCAAGGATGGTCCATCGATACCAAATACCTTTCTGCACTGCCCCAAAATGGCCACTTGACTTACTACAACCAACTGCGCATGCGCAGATTGACGGGACTTGCATTTTAAAACACGCCATTCTGACTCTACCCCACACAAGCTTCACTTTGACATCTTCCACGACCCATTCGAACCCATAGCGGTCCATCTTTACCCCAAACACACACCCACATACTCCCAAATTGCCTGCTTTCTATACTACGGGCCAAACTGCGCATGCGCAGAATATAGCAAACGGACGAAATATTAGTCCAGTCAGATGCTCCTCCACGAGAGCTTCAAAATAAGACCTCATACGACACCATAGGATCATTAGGGGCTCACCTAGACCCCAAAACGTCCACCCCGTATGGGCCTATACCCCATAGCCATGCAGTCAGTATAGGCCTATGGGCTTACCCAGGCCTCGGTGAACTTTTTCCAAAAATTTCACCGTTTCACTTCGAAACCCTTCCCATCGTGTTCTAAATGACGAGACGTGAAAAACAATTCCAGACAACCCATATGCCAATGAACGTGTGTGAATTTCCCAGGTTGAACCTATACCCCCATATAGCCAGTATGGAGCTATATGAGCCTATATACAGACCTCGGTGACTTTTCCCAAAAATTTCACCGATTCGCTCCGGGACCCCTCCCATTGTGTTTTCTCGGCGAGACGAGAAAAACGAGACCCCACAACCCATAGTAACACCCACAAAAAAAATTGACCACCCCTCCCCCCATATAGCCAGTATGAGCCTATATACAGACCTCGGTGACTTTTCCCAAAAATTTGACCGATTCGCTCCGGGACCCCTCCCATTGTGTTTTTCTCAGCGAGATGAGAAAAACGGGACCCCACAACCCATAGTAACACCCACACAAAAAATTGACCATCCCCATACCCCATATAGCCAGTGACTTTTCCCAAAAATTTCACCGATTCGCTCCGGGACCCCTCCCATTGTGTTTTTCTCAGCGAGATGAGAAAAACGGGACCCCACAACCCATAGTAACACCCACAAAAAAAATTGACCATCCCCATACCCCATATAGCCAGTGACTTTTCCCAAAAATTTCACCGATTCGCTCCGGGACCCCTCCCATTGTGTTTTTCTCGGCGAGACGAGATAAACGAGACCCCACAGCCCATAGTAAAGCAAACGAAAAAAATTGACCCCATACAGGCATTTTCCCTTATATTGTATAATACAGACCCCTATTGTAGAGGTGAAGTCCGTGTTCCGCTTTTTATATTTTCGGAAAAGAATCCTAATTTTACATGCACCCACCCCATTGACTTGATAGGCAGGCCCCGATAAGCCCGGGGACCGATATTAGCCCTTTTGGCTAGTGTTGATAGGGGTTTTCCCCTATTTTAGGGGTAAAGTCCGTGTTTCGCTTTTTATATTTTCGAGAAAAAATCCTAATTTTACATGCACCCACCCATGACTGAATGGCCCTCGAGGAGCGCTTCACTTTGACACCTCACTCGACCCATTCGGTACACTAGGGACCCACCCCGGTGACAAAACGTGTATTCCCATACTCTTTTTAGGCATTCCCCGTATACATTAACATTGGAAGTCACTTGGTTGACTTGGGACTACTTTCTGTCCGCGGAAGTGACGGCATCACCACCAGACCGCGGAGGAATACAAAGGTTAAATGTTGCCGGAACTACTTTTGACCTTCACGTGACCTTGAGCTGGTGGCGCCCCCTGGCGCCACAGGCGCCACAGAGGTAAAAGGCGATGTGGCGCCCCCTATACTTTAACCTAGAAAAAAAGGGCATCAAGAGTTACCTCCCTGGAAAATATGAGCCTTCGTGCACCTTATATACTACTTTCAATGTTCAGTCAAAAATGTACACTAAACATGCTATCTTACTACTGATTGAAATTAGCCAAAACAAAATGGGTCCTTCACCATGCCGATATCTGGCTGTAGAGACAAGTGCAAATATCGCATGTTAAAAGATAGGAGAACCAAAATGTATATAGACTGAAAATCACGTAAATTTAAGTTTTAGCGTCATATAGCTTAAATTTGATCTGTTTTGAGGGTTATACTTAGTTCATTATTCATATTCACTATATAGCTGACATATTTCTGAACACGACGTTGAACTTTAATTCTCTCTCTCTCTCTCGTTTTCTTTTTAAGGGAACTTTAATTTTACCCAAGAGAGGGCGTTTATGGGGTACTCGATCAGAGAGTAATGTTTATGGGGTATCTGAGGGCTTCTTTTGTGGGAACCTGAGTAGCATATAAAACCCTTATTCTCGCCCAAAAATGATGCTCAAAAATGATGCTGTGGTGATGACGAGGCAATGACTTCACGGTGATGTCACGATGACGTCACATCCGGTCAAAGGTCACTTCCGCGTCAAAGGTCACTTCCGGGTCAAAGGTCACTTCCGGTCAACGGACCAGCAAGAGTGATCTGATCCTACATAAGACCCCAGTGACTGCCAATGTGAATCTTCCGAAATATGGTCCCCGACAATAGCGCCAGCACTGCACCCAGCCTAAATGGCCAGTGGGGTACCCTCTCCACAGAGCGCAATACACGAGGGAGTACTGCCACGAAAAAAAATACCTGAATCTGTCGTCCGTTTTCATTATTCTGCGCATGCGCAGTCTGGTCGTAGTATAGAAAGTAGACATTCTCGGGGTTCTTTTGGGGTAGAGATGGACCATCCCTGGTCCAAATCGACCGTGTGGGGTATCATTGTGAAGCTCTCGTGGGGTAGAGTCAGAATGGCGTGTTTTTTATTGCAGGTCGCGTCAATCTGCGCATGCGCAGTTGGGTGTAATAAGTAAAGTGGTCATTTTGAGGGCGTGGGGGTGTGTTTGGGGTAGAGAGGGACCATCTTTGGTCCGAATGCGTCGTGTGGGGTGTCATTTTGTAGCTCTCGGTATGTAGACCACGATTTGAGGCATATCCACGTCATCTGTGACGCCATTGGTGACGTCAACAGTATAAGTAGTAGCGAAAGCGGGCATTTTGGTGGGTGTAGAGGAAGGTGTTTTGGGCAGAAATGGACCATCCGTGGTCCGAATGCGTCGTTTGAGGTGCCACCTTGTAGCAACGCCTGCCCACACCAAGCTTACTGCTTCAACGTCCTGGTGAATTGGCCCTGAAGCTCTGACTTTTCTAGATAGTCCATGGAATTGACACTAATTCACCGAAATGCGGTGACGCTCATCAGCGCCTATACGCCTTAACGCCTATGATGTAGAACGTTGAGATAAAAACAACAAGAATGACAGGTCAGTCAATTTATTATTCTCTCCAGTACATCATACCCACGCTGGGGGAGCCGCGTTGGGTATGTTTACAAGTAGCCGCTTGTCAAATTAGCGGTCGCCATTTGGCGCTGCATCTGTCATATTCGTTCTTGCCCGTTAGATGTATTCTCGGCTGCTCTTGTCCAATCAGAAGTCTCCATTTCAGAAAGTTTCATCTTCGGCCATGTTCGCTCTGATCCGTTTGTTCTAACCGTCGTCGGGCAGGCCAGGCTAACGTTGAGGCAACATATCCTCAAATAGTTGTTTGCGCATTCTGAGTATCTATCAGTGCATGGGTGAATACATTCTTCCGATGGGGTGGTCGGTCAGCTTGGTAACGAAAAACGTGGCAATGATCACCCTCTCTACGACCCATTGGGTGTTGGGGCGTTGTTGTTGGGCCCATTCCATGACATCCAATTGGTCCACTTGGTCCAGCACGGGCTCTAGCGACGCCCGATCCGTGATGGTAAACGGTTGGTCAAATATCCGGATGTTACTGCTCGGGTAAAAGTATCGGAGTTGGTCTGTCTCCTTATGCTGCAGCACATAACCAAACGCCAGATTCAACTTGAAGGCCGTAGTTTGATCGTTGAAGATGGCTTCCACATAGTTGAAGAGCCAAGACAGGTCCACTAACCGGAAATTGTAGATGTCTAGTAGCGCACGATGACGGTGGAAACATCGTCGGATCATGAACCAATGACCCCTGTAGATGTCACTTAATGGTAAGAGTAAGAGATCACTGGGGGCATCCACTGGATCTTCCTGGAAATGCTCGATCTCGTCAGGCGTATGTGGAACCGTATTACCGGGGTCCGGCTCGATATCTTGGCCCTCCTCGACTGTAGATACAAGCAAACTGGACATGGGCTCGGTGCACGGCAAGTGTTGGGTGGGTGGTGTTTCCGTACGTTTCATCTTCCTGAGATCCTCTTCAGTGGGACTGACCTTCCTGGGCTCCTCGTCAGTGGGAAGTGGTTGCCCATGCCGTGGTGACAGACCATGAATCAAACGCTGATGCCGTCTTAACTGATGGGGCCGTTTGAAGAGTTGACCACATTCATTACATTGTTCTGTCGCGCCCTCGTGGAGTGAGCGTTCGTGGCGCCGTAAAGCATCTTCCCGATTAAATGACCGTGCGCAGTTTATACAAGTATACCGTGCGCCGTTGTGGATGGAGGACTTGTGCCGTCGCAAATCTTCTGGGCGAGTAAATGGCTTCAGCCAGATCGAGCAAGAGACCATGTCGGCTGCGTATCAGAAAATGCTGACCATTCCCACCTACCGACATTTTTATAGGCCCGTAGCCCACAAGAACTCTCCTACCTTGTTCTTTCCACTAATCAGCGCATCGCTGTCTTGTCCGTTTAACTTGCCGAATTTGCCGGCTTGCATTTTCAGTGTGGAACCGTGTTTCTGTGCTGTACTATAGTATAGGGAACACGACAGAGTGGGAAGACCGACTGGCGTGTTTATTGTAGTCTGGGGGTATTCTGTAATACTGTAACATGACATGTATTACCGCGTAGCACATTCCGGTAAACATGATCAGACATCAGTATAGAATAAGGATATAGGTCAATACCAGTAGATTGTATGATATCGGCACTGTTTTACTGAACAGCCCGGGCACTGGGACGTGGTCAGTATTATTTATGTGTCGGTGTCATCGGTCGTGAAGCGGTATATGACGGCAATAAGGGACTCCCTTCACCCTCAGATTTTATGCAAATGTACTATAAATACAGAGATAATAGAGCCAATCTCTCCTACCGTTATTCGACGACATAACGTGCAGCCCGTGAGCCCTGTGACCGGGTCGCAGAAGGTCGCAGAAAGGTCGCAGACGGTCGCATAGACGCCGTACGGGTGCGAAAGAGGCCACAAAGATTACAGCCAGTACAGAAAAGACAAGGCACAGTAGAGATGGGCTTCTTCTCCCGAGAAACGTCGATAAATCGTGGAATCGGAGAGCCCTGCGACCGGGTCGCAGAAGGTCGCAGAAGGTAGCATAGACGCCGTACGGGTGTGAAAGAGACCACAAAGATTACAGACAATACAGAAAAGACAAGGCACAGCACAGACTGGCTTCTTCTCCCGAGAAACGTCGAGAAACGGCGAAATATGGCAGGGGCTTGCGAACGGGTCGTAGACGGTCGCAGAGAGCCGCCATCGACAGTTTACAGACAG
The DNA here is from genome assembly GCA_036873755.1 of Hanleya hanleyi. Lineage (NCBI taxonomy): Eukaryota > Metazoa > Mollusca > Polyplacophora > Lepidopleurida > Hanleyidae > Hanleya > Hanleya hanleyi. The sequence continues at coordinate 26,641 of JAVTVY010005875.1, forward strand.
TAATGATACTGCATCGGTACCAGATGTAATGATAACACAATATATACCCAAGTAGATGTTGTGACGGCCACGGAGGACGAGCTGTACGTGTTTCTTACCTGGGGAGTCGTCGTCAAGTTGTGTAGCCACGGGTCGTGTCCATAGACGGGTCGCAGCAGCCGTGAGGGTTGAGACGCCGTGCTATACCTACCTGTGCGGGAAGCGAACTGGTGAGCTGACAAGTTAGGGTCAGGCTCCGACGACTGGGGGTGAAGAAGACGACGGGCTGTCACATCCGTGGAGAGGTTCACACACTCTCTTATATTATTTGTATATAACATCAAGTTTATTTGCATATACTCTCCTAGTGTCTGTACATATATGTAAATATTATTCTACTTCATAACGTCACATCGGTTCTACGCTATTATCTGTAATCGCGTATACTATTTTGTGCAGAACATACCATAATAGACCTTTACATTAGCGTCAGTCATCCTTGTAGGGCTGTGATCATCTCTTCGATCCCCGTATCTCTACTAGTGAAGGGGTTAACTACGGTGACGGCCAGAATGCCAGTGGGCAATCCCGGTTATTGATTCGTTTTCACGTAAACACCACGACTGGTCCTGCTCGTACACGTTACACGTAGAACACTGGTGGCAGCGGTGGGGTCTGGCCTGATCTACAACTGAAGAGAACAACACCGACTAGTAGAGATGACCGACAACGACGTGCCGACAACGCCATTAACCATGAGTTCCCAAGCGACACCACTGAGACGTCCGGACTTGACGGGTCTACGAGCTATCCTACAGGGGAGAGAGCGATCGAGGATGGGGTCACCTGCTTCCGTGACTTTGACGACGACAGAAGACGTGAGTCCGGTCGAAGCACAGTCCGGGCTTTCAACGCCCGCCGTCGTCGGGATCGAGACTCCGTCGACCATCCGAACGCTACTAGTGGGTCTCAAGAGCTTACTAACCCAGATGCAGACGATACAGGCGACCTTCCACCACACGACGATGAGAGCCCCAACGCACACGTCCACGCCCAGGGCCGAAGGGGGTACTGCCAGAACCCCCATAGACCAGCCTGTACGGGAACAGACGATTTGCGACCGAGTCGCAGAAGGTCGCGACCGGGTCGCAGAAGCTGGCGATCGGGTCGCAGAGGGTCGCAACCGGGTCGCAGAAGGGCGCCATTCAGCGGCTGATACCAGTGGGGAGGCCACAGTCAAGACCATCCCTGTTTCCCGTAAGATGTGGGTTAAAGCTTCGACCTACGATGGAAGTACGCCCTGGAGAAACCACCTGGTACATTTTGAGCATTGCGCAGCCTTGAACTGGTGGACGCCGGAGGAGAAGGGACAGCACTTGGCCGTATCCCTGCGAGGGCCAGCACAACAGGTTCTCTCCAGTCTGAAGATGAAACCAGGGGAAGCAAATCTCATCTGCCTACGTGATGCCTTGGAGAGACGCTTCGCTCCGCCTAACCAAACAGAGCTGTATAAGTCCAAGCTGAAGTCAAGGCGACGACAGAGGGAAGAAGGTCTACCCGAACTGGGCCAAGCTCTGGTGAGACTCAGCCAGATGGCCTACCCAGACGCCGGTGATGAGGTCCAAGACACCCTGGCTCGTGACCAATTCTTTGAGGCAATTGGAAAAGACTTACGGTTCGAAGTCTGGCAGTGCCGCCCGAAGTCCTTAGACGAGGCTGTACATGCAGCAGTGGAAGTAGAGGCCTTCCAAGACGCCCAGCGGCGACGTCCTGATCCCACGGCAAGGGCCGCTGCAGGGGAGGACATACCGGCTGACGTTCCAGAGGATGATGACGAGCAGGCCCGACTTCGAGCAGAGATAGCTACCCTGATGGAAGAATATAAGAGGCGCTTCCCAGGACGGGGACGCTCAAGTTCAAGGCTGGGGCAGAGGACGGGAAGACAACCACGCCGGGGATGCTGGAGGTGCGGAGAAGCCGGCCCTTTCAGAGCGGCATGCCCCAGGCGTTCACCCTCTCCGCCCCCGAGACGATCGTCCGGGTCCGGGAACCCCCCAAAGCCCCAGGGACCCAAGCCTGCGCTTCATAACCAGGGAGAAGCAGGGATATACCTACCCGCGTCTATCGGGCCGGTGAAGGTGATGTGCTGTGTGGACTCCGGAGCATCTATCTCCTTGATCAGCCGCCGGATATGCGAGCAGCTTGATCCAGATGTGAAACCAGTCCTTCGAGACTCCCGGTACCAGTCCATCAAGGTAGCTGACGGTTCCCATATGCCTTTACTCGGGGAGGGAGACTTCAGGATCTCGATCCGAGGGACGGTGTGGAAGCACACGCTGGTTGTGGGAGACTTGTCCATCGACGCCATCCTAGGGTACGACTTCCTGTATCGCCACGGATGTATACTTGACGCAAGAGGCCATCGATTGAAGCTGGGAGGCAAGTACCTGCAATGCGAGGTTGTAGGAAGTTTCGATTGTTATCGTTTGGCCCTGGCTGAGACCATCACCATACCGCCTAGAACCCAGATGCTTGCCCAGGCCAGGGTGGAAGACGCACCGCCGGGAGAGATTGGACTAGTAGAAGGGGAGCTCGCATTTACCGAGAAGACCGGCCTAATCCTGGCGAGAACACTTTCTCGAGTTGCATCTGATGGTAGTGTGCCTATTCGTATGCTGAACGCTTCCGATGAGTCCACAGTCATTCACGCTGGTACCTTCTGTGGCAGTATGTCCACACTGGGTGATGTTTCGGAAGAGCCTAAAGAGCCGAGGGCGCGGATGACGACCCTGCCAGCATATATGCAGCCTCTGTTGGAGAAGTCCAAGGGCGGCCTGAATGCAGCCCAGTTGAGGGAAGTTGAACAAATGCACGTCGACACGCTGATTTGTTTGCTGCCGATGACGATGACATTGGACGTACGACCAGGGTGCAACATCAGATAAAGACGGGGAATGCACCCTCGATTCGTATTCCACCTAGAAGACCGCCCCTTCATGCCCGATGGGAGATCGACAAGCAAGTTGACGAGATGTTACGACGAGGTGTGGTCGAGCCCTCCGAGGGACCGTGGTCGGCCCCTGTCGTCCTGGTGAAGAAGGACGGTAAATCTCGATTCTGCGTCGATTATCGGGCCCTGAACGACGTCACAGAGAAAGACCCATATCCTCTGCCGAGATTCGATGACAGTCTTGACGCGCTGAACGGGGCCCAGTGGTGGTCTACCCTCGATTTGATGTCCGGATACTGGCAAGTTGAATTGGCACCTGAGGATCGATGCAAGTCCGCGTTTGCTACCCGAAAAGGCCTTTACCAGTTCCGCGTTATGCCGATCGGGCTGTGCAACGCCCCGGGAACCTTCGAACGCCGGATGGAAGCGGTATTGGCCGGTCTGCACTACGAGACTTGCCTCATTTACCTCGACGATATCATCGTGTTCGGCAAGACGTTTACTGAGATGCCTGCCAACTTGGAGGTGGTGTTCCAGAGACTACAACTTCACGGGCTCAAGTTGAAACCCTCCAAGTGTGTCATTGGCGCCCGGAAAGTCACTTACCTGGGACACGTCGTGTCCGGCGCGGGTATCGAGACGGAGCCAGAGAAAGTCCAGGCTGTGAGGGACTGGCCCACCCCAGTCTCCCAGACCGAGGTCCGGAGTTTCCTCGGATTATGTAGCTATTATCGGAGGTTCGTCAAAGAGTTTGCGACCGTGGCAGCGCCCCTGCATCAACTTACCCAGAAGGAGAAGAGCTTTGTGTGGACCGACGATTGTCAGATCGCATTTGAGACCCTGAAGAAGAAAATGATAGCGGCGCCCATCCTGACCATGCCTGACATGTCTAAACCGTTTATCCTGGACACGGATGCCAGCGGTTGGGGCATCGGAGCCGTTCTGTCCCAAGAGGTCGACGGACAGGAGAGAGTGGTGGCCTATGGCAGCAGGGTACTCACCAAGGCTGAGAAGGTATATTGTGTGACCAGGCGCGAACTCCTGGCGGTGGTCCACTTCGTTAAGTCGTTCCGGCATTAGCTCTACGGGAAGAAGTTTCTACTGCGCACCGACCACGGGTCCTTGAGGTGGCTCATGAGATTCAAAGAGCCGGAGGGCCAACTCGCAAGATGGATTCAAGCCATGTCGACGTATCAATTTGACATTGTCCACCGACCTGGACGCAAGCATCAGAATGCTGACGCGCTAAGCAGACGTCCGTGTAAGCAGTGTGGTTGTTCCTCCGAGACCGAAGACGGAGAGACTGCGGCGGCCAGAGCTGTGACCATATCTCCACCCAACGAAGGCTTTGCAGCGGCCCAGGCTACTTCCGGTGATTGAATGGGTGAAGGCTGGTACCAGACCTCGGTGGGACCTAGTCTGTCAACACAGCGGGGCAACGAAAGCGCTGTGGGGAGCCTACGACGCCTTGGCCCTGGAAGGAGACCTCCTAGTGCGACGTTGGTATGACGTGCGAGGCCGGGAGAAGGCTAAGTTACTGGTGGTCCCGAGGGCCCTTCACAAGAGGATACTCAAGGAATGTCATGACATCCCGACTGGAGGACACCTCGGTGTGTTCAAAACCTTAAAGAAGGTGCGACAAGCGTACACCTGGGTCGGCCTGCAGCGTGACGTTCGACAGTGGTGCCGGAGCTGCGACACGTGCAGCCGGAGGAAGCAGGCCGGCAAGAAACCCAGAGGACAACACCGCGGGATGATGACGGGATGCCCCGGAGAACGCATCGCCGTGGACCTGATGGGCCCTCTTTCCCTGACGACGAGAGGAAATCTGCATATTGTGGTCATCTGTGACTACTTCACGAAGTGGGAGAAGGCTGCTGCGCTTCCGGACCAAAGCGGAGACGGTGGCCCAGGCCGTGATTGATTTGTACGTCAGCCGGTTCGGTGTCCCCTCCCTGATACACTCGGACCAGGGGCGGAACTTTGAGAGCAAAGTGTTTGAGGGGATGTGCCGGATCCTCGGCATGAAGAAGACACGGACGACGGCGTACCATCCGCAGTCTAGCGGCCAAGTTGAAAGGTTCAACAGGACCATGGGTCAGATGCTTCATGCCAGTGCCGTTCGCCACCCAGACGATTGGGATGTATATATTCCACTGACGCTAATGGCGTACCGTGCAGCCGCACACGAGACAACGGGGTATACGCCGAATATGATGACGTTTGGCCGGGAGGTGACTCTACCAGCTCACCTGACAGTCGGAGCTCCCCCAAGTGAGAGGACGGAGCCAGTGCCGTGGTTCGGGGACCTTCGTGGCCACTTAGTCGACGTCCACGAGGATGCGAGGGAAAATAGTGGGAAGGCCCTGAGACGGCAGAAGCGCCTGTACAACCTGAAGGCAAAGGCACAAAGATTCGTCCCAGGGAACCAGGTCTATCTGCACACCGTAGTGACCCGGCCAGGGCAGAATCGGTGGAGGCGGCGTTGTCGGACGTTACCTACCGGATCCGGAGTGACGACGGGAGGCGACAGGTCGTGCACGTCGATCGGATCAAACCGTGCTATCCGCGGACGGACACGGAAGATGATGCAACGTTAGGGAGCGGCAATGACGACGACGGCGGCGACCAACAGGGGGTGGAACCGGCCCACGAGGGTCCCTACGCCTTGACACACGCCGTGCAGCCATCCATTGACCAGCCCCAGACGAGCCAGATTGGACGCGTCATCCGACAGCCGGCCTGGCAGGCCGAATTTGAGCTGGAGTCGCGTGGGACGTCGGATAGCGAGTTGGAAGACGCGCCCGAGGAAGTGGCCGAGGGTGAGGCAGCCCCCACACACGCGACGACGACCCGCGGTCGGCGAGTGGTCAGGCCTCGCAGGTTGTACGACTACCTGCTGACGTCCCAGCCCGTGTACCGTAAAAGGGGGAAGCTCGACCCCTCCAACTGAGCGTGCAGCCCAGTGGACCTGATGTCGTGGGGCGGCTCCGCTAGCCGCCCATGTAATTCTGTGTACCCCTCCGGGTGCCAGAGCGGGAAGGGGGTCGCGAGGACAGCGGCCGGAACCCCTGCAGTACGCCCGCCCGCGACGGACCTGGAGGGAAAGCAACCGGACCTAATGTCGTGGTGGCCCGGCCAGACCGCCGGAGGGCGGCCACCTTGTAATTTCGCCGGCCCTGATGGCCAGCAATTGGCGAGGTGTTTTTGTTTAGATTGATTCGAACTGTACAACTAGAACTGTAGAACTACCCTGGACTGTGGAACAGGAACGGCCATGACGAGGACGTCATGATTTGGAAAGGCGGGGGCAGTGCAACGGTTAGCCGTTTGTGTAGAAAACAGTTTGAATAGGGAGGGTGACCCAGAATGGAATGCGGGGAACGACCTTGACATGTATCGTCAGCGAGGAACAAGCCAGTGTGCGGAAATAGAGTCCCCGTATTTCTCGCTTACCAGAGCAAGATAGGAGTTGCCATTTACGTGAAATATTCTCTACAGGTTCTAGATTGGGATGCCATTCTAATTTATGGACTATGAACTGTAATTTCGCTGTGAGAGACGATCTTCCATTGCAGGCGAAACGTTTCCGTTCGCGAGGAAACTTCCTGTGACTTTTCGGGTGCGGAGAGTGCACACACTATATATACAGGTGCAGACATTTCAAGCGGGGAGAGACGAAAAACAGCTCTGGAGAAAGCACGCAAGGTACAGCCTGAATTGTGTGGTTTTGGCGCACTTTGCGACCGGGTTGCAAATGTAATTGTTTTGGCCTGGGAGTCTAAAAGATTGTAGATCCTGTAGCTAGTGCAACCTGTGAAAATACGTCAATCCAATGCTAATTTGCCGGCTTGCATTTTCAGTGTGGAACCGTGTTTCTGTGTTGTACTATAGTATAGGGAACACGACAGAGTGGGAAGACCGACTGGCGTGTTTATTGTAGTCTGGGGGTATTCTATAATACTGTAACATGACATGTATTACCGCGTAGCACATTCCGGTAAACATGATCAGACATCAGTATAGAATAAGGATATAGGTCAATACCAGTAGATTGTATGATATCGGCACTGTTTTACTGAACAGCCCGGGCACTGGGACGTGGTCCGTATTATTTATGTGTCGGTGTCATCGGTCGTGAAGCGGTATATGACGGCAATAAGGGACTCCCTTCACCCTCAGATTTTATGCAAATGTACTATAAATACAGAGATAATAGAGCCAATCTCTCCTACCGTTATTCGACGACATAACGTGCAGCCCGTGAGCCCTGCGACCGGGTCGCAGAAGGTCGCATAGACGCTGTACGGGTGCGAAAGAGGCCACAAAGATTACAGCCAGTACAGAAAAGACAAGGCACAGTACAGACGGGCTTCTTCTCCCGAGAAACGTCGATAAATCGTGGAATCGGAGAGCCCTGCGACCGGGTCGCAGAAGGTCGCAGACGGTCGCATAGACGCCGTACGGGTGCGAAAGAGGCCACAAAGATTACAGCCAGTACAGAAAAGACAAGGCACAGTACAGACGGGCTTCTTCTCCCGAGAAACGTCGATAAATCGTGGAATCGGAGAGCCCTGCGACCGGGTCGCAGAAGGTCGCAGACGGTAGCATAGACGCCGTACGGGTGCGAAAGAGACCACAAAGATTACAGACAGTACAGAAAAGACAAGGCACAGTACAGACGGACTTCTTCTCCCGAGAAACGTCGAGAAACTGCGAAATCTGGCAGGGGCTTGCGAACGGGTCGCAGAAAGCCGCCATCGACAGTTTACAGACAGTAATGATGCTACATCGGTACCAGATGTAATGATAACACAATATATACCCAAGTAGATGTTGTGACGGCCACGGAGGACGAGCTGTACGTGTTTCTTACCTGGGGAGTCGTCGTCAAGTTGTGTAGCCACGGGTCGTGTCTATAGACGGGTCGCAGCAGCCGTGAGGGTTGAGACGCCGTGCTATACCTACCTGTGCGGGAAGCGAACTGGTGAGCTGACAAGTTAGGGTCAGGCTCCGACGACTGGGGGTGAAGAAGACGACGGGCTGTCACATCCGTGGAGAGGCTCCAAGGACTGGGGGTATATATTGGGAGAGCGTTACAGCCGTAACGTTCCGACGGAGAGAAGGGCCAGCAACCAGGCCGCCCTTATCGCGTACCCATACATATTTAAAGCATAACTGTAACTGTAAAATTATATGCACACACTCTCTTATATTATTTGTATATAACATCAAGTTTATTTGCATACACTCTCCTAGTTTCTGTACATATATGTAAATGTTATTCTACTGCATAACGTCACATCTCCTTAGACATTCTGTCTAAGCCACGCGGTTCTACGCTATTATCTGTAATCGCGTATACTATTTGTGCAGAATATACCATAATAGACATTTACATTAGCGTCAGTCATCCTTGTAGGGTTGTGATCATCTCTTCGATGCCCGGATCTCTACTAGTGAAGGGGTTAACTACGGTGACGGCCAGAATGCCAGTGGGCAATCCCGGTTATTGATTCGTTTTCACGTAAACACCACGACTGGTCCTGCTCGTACACATTACACCTTCTTGCTTGTACTCCATACCCTATTGCCTGTACTCCATACCCTCTTGCCTGTACTCCATACCCTCTTGGCTGTACTCCATACCCTCTTGCCTGTACTCCATACCCTCTTGCCTGTACTCCATACCGTCTTGCTTGTAGTCCATACCCTCTTGCTGTACTCCATGTCCGCTAGCCTATACTCCATACCCTCTTGCCTGTACTCCATATCCTCTTGCCTGTACTCCATACCCTCTCGCCTGTACTCCATACCTTCTTGCTTGTACTCCATACCCTCTTGCCTGTACTCCATACACTCTGGCCTGTACTCTATACCCTCTTGCCTGTACTCCATACCCTCTTGCCTGTAATCTATCCCCTTTTGCCTGTATTCCATACCCTCTAGCCTGTACTCCATGTCCTCTAGCCTGTACTCCATACCCTCTTGCCTGTACCTCAGCTTGTGTCGTGGAAATGACCATGGTCATTGGATAAACACTGAACTGAACTTTATGTCGGTGAATAGCCTTGGGCTAATGTTTTGCAATATATCTGACCGACTTTAAATAAACATTGTCTTACTGTCTTACTGAAACTATTTTTCATATACATTGTGTTTGAGTGTTTCTCATTTATTTTTACGTTTCTACTCTTTTATTTGGGCATCTTCTCTGAACGTCCGCATACATGTGCCTATCACAATGCCTACACTGTAAAAAAATTGTTGTAGATTTTACAGTAAGTTACTGACAGCAAAGGTGCCAGTAACTTACTGTAAAATTCACATTAGGATGTTACTGTAATTATTACAGTAACTTACTGGCGGCAAAGATGCCATTAATTTACTGTAAAAATGCAATAATATATTGTTACTGTAAATTTGTATATGATTTCAATCAGCATAATTCTGAAAAAAGGAAAACCACGAAGCAACAGGAAGGAAGGATATTCCTTTCTTTTCATGGTTTTTTCCTGACAATAATCTCTTTTATGGTCACTCTTACCATATTTGTTATGGTCAAGATGCGTGCTCGACCATGCAAAACGTGGTCGGACACGTCTGTATCATAAAATACCTGGTCAGAGCGATCATATTCTTCTGACAGTCTGACAGTGTATACGTGGAATAAATATTTGCACGGAGAAAATCCTTTAACGTAATTATAAATATCACGGAGAAATAATATACTAGTAACTTTGCATATATCAGTTTGTTTTGAAAAATGAGAAAACTTTAAGCCAAACCAACCCTTGATATTTTTAAAATCTCTAAATTAGACGATAATTAAAATAGACAGCTTTTAGTAAATGTCGATTCTATTATTTAAGGCAGTAGAGGACGTGCATTTCTAGAGGTTGAATGTTTTCTTAAATTTCAGTATTTTATGGTCAGATAACAGAAGATGATCCATGAAAAATAAATGGGGATCACCAACCTGTTAAATAGATGTGGCAGCCAAACGCATGTGTACAGCTTAAAAGCCATAACACTGAATACGGTACATAGGGAGATTTGATTTTTTCTTGCCCGATGCTCAATGAATTGAACTTTCCGGGGTCAAATTTCCCCCATTTTTGCTATATAGTACTAAGCACGTACAGTGTCTTGTTGAATATATAATAAAAAACAGGGGGGAATCATGCTTTCTTAGAAAGTATTATCGGTATAACAGATAAACTGAGCCTTTCTAGTCCTATTTCCAGTGGGGAGCTGAGAATTTGGGTGGGGGTAGGGAATATTCTTGGAGGTTCATTTATTAGCCATTCACAAGTTTCCTTTTTTGTTGAAAGTGACTAAGAGTGAATTTTGGGGATTCCAGAGATATAATTTTCATCCTCGGAAGCACCCTCATCCTCCAACCGCTGAATCTAAACTGCCAACGCTTTAGTCAGTCCTATTACACTATCGAACCACCAGTAAAACGCATAAATGGTTTCGTTGCGTCTTTTGTTGATTTTTGTCCTATTTTGAGATGTCTGTGTACTCTGGTGAGGAAATATAGCTTGTTTTGAAAAATTCGGCAAATCACCATGTAATATAGCTTCATAAGAGCAAAGAAATAAACGTCCTCTACTTCCTTAACAGAAAGTTATCATCCCGAATACACAATGCAACAAAAATGTATCGTTCTTGTCAAGGAAAGTCTCAGATAAGAATATATCATATGTGAAATATGCAATTTCCTGCCCAAAGTGACCATTTTTATCGGGTTTACCAAGGGTAAACCCTATATTAGTATCACTTTTCAGATTTTTTTCTTTTTTCTTCTGCACATGTGTAGTTTTGATCTCCTGCCCGGAGACTGTTCTCATTTGATGTCCCTTAGAGCATTCACAACAGGCCTCGCACAAGCCATGCAGTTCCAGGCGCTAAGAGTAATGGAATTTCGTTGAAAGGACATGGAAAGTCAGAGGAAATATATGTACAGAGTCCGGGGAAAATGAGTGGAAAAAGCTAAGTTATTCTCTGAAGTTCAGCGAAATTTGTTGCGGAATAAAAATCCAAACAGCCGTGAAACGTGTTTGCTGGTGACCGAGTTTCACCAGATTGGAACGAGGTCAGACAGCTCATTTACATATTTTGTGTAGCCCATTGGTTGAACTAAACTCGTGACTGTTTCCCGCTGAATTAATATTCATATTCTGTGACGTGTATTGGTCGAGGTCATAATGTCGACAGCTGATTAGCTCACGCTCTTGACATCTATACTAATTTACGTATCCAGAACGCAAAATGGTACATCTTCAGAAAATTTATGACCTAGGCCTATCCCAAAGTTCACAAGATCATTATTGTTTAGCATCATCAGATAAACAAGAATAGTACGATCAGACAACATGCAGGCGAAAATACTGTATAATTGACGTAATTCGTTGTTTTCCGCGTTTCAATGGTTGATCTTCAATGCATAATGTAGGTCAACTAAATTTATAATGTCTGTGTGCTTCAAACGAGTAGGCCTACAAGTACGTTCAGTTTTATTTGTTTAACGACAAAACTTGCATAATGTTAGCAACAAAAGTACATATCATCGGGCGTATGAACAGTACTATGTATTGAATGAAGAACAGAAATGCTGCAAATGCCCTGACCTGATCATGTACATGTAACGCTAAGAACCTTGGAATAGGTCATAAATTTCCCGAAGATGTACCGTCTTGCATCCAGAACAGTCCCATTTGAACTGGTCAAATTGCGGCTTTGGGCTAATTTTGCCGATGCCGGGAAAATGCAAATTTAGTGAACATTGGCTGAGAATGGATGATTATAACTGTGGTTGTCCCGTCACGGTGAGAGGACAGCAACGTACACAATATGTCAAACAAATGTGGATCTGTCCAATATGGACGATGGTCGGAGCCATACAAAGATTACAGGGTATACATTACGCATGGACAGAAAAATCAGGGCGGACAGCACATGAACATACCGGCATTTCTGACTATGCCCGAGCTTCAACTTCTACCTCGAACGGTGAGACGACCAATACCCTGCACGACCGTGGCCATATGCCAACATCTGCCGGAGATCATCGCGGGGGTATTTCTGGCTTT
>JAVTVY010005876.1:0-41522 GCA_036873755.1 Hanleya hanleyi
CCAGACGACGGATAATTTTTGACAGATTGTCCGGCTAGGTTGTTGATCGGATTCACAAATCATGAATTCCACCGTGAAGGAATCACCGTTGGGAATACTTTTTCTTTATTCAAAGTCATGTACTCGGAAGTTCCGTGGTCATACCCATGTAGTTTCAAGTTTAGTTTGCTATTCTATATGACATCTGTTTATGGATCCATGAAAAATCTACAGATGATCCAGCATTTTCAGTAAATCATGCTTCGAAATGTTCGTGACGGAATCACCTGAAACGGACATGACTCTTGACTAGTGTTGCTTGTCTATTTTTTTGCTGCTCTGTTTCAATCTGACTATTCTTATATGACATCTCTTACTAACATACAGTACCCAAGGATGACAAGATTTTTTTCATCGTGAGAAAAACGCGACTGGATCATCCCAGGGGTTAAATCTAGTCCGTGACGGAATCGACAAAAAATCGTGATGGAATCACGAGTGCGCTTTTTAAATCTTATCGGTAAAAGTGCTTTATTAATTACACATTTTATTCAAAAAAATATTCCTAGAGTGAATTTATCTCTTCTACTTAGAAAATTAAAACTCTGACCTCTTATTTTTACTAAGGTATACAGCTCCCGCCACATGCATATCTTTTCTGCAGATGTTCAAAATAGTATAGTTTTCAGTAAAGTGCAATTTTTCTTCTTTGACAATTTAGAATTTCCCGAGTTCTTCATGTTAAAAAATTGCGGGAAAAATATTTCGCTATTAAAACACATCTTCTCTATTATTGGCTTGTTCCCGGGGATCATAGGAAGCGAATAGAACAAACAGCATGCTAATATAGGGTATACGACAGAATGTGGAGTGAATTTTATGCGAAAAGGGGCTGTTTAGCAATGTCCGCTTTTCCGTGGAATTCATGAGCGCACGATTGAAGTATCATGGGAAGATATATATTTCCAGTCGCTATCTCCCCCCTCCCATCTTCAAACAAAAGGAAAAGAAAAAGCCGAGAGAGCGCCTCGTGAGGCAGAGTTATTTTTCCAGACTACAACAACAGTTTTTGCCTGTATCACAGTTCGAGCTTCCGATGACCCTTCAACCTTACCCAGACGACGGATAATTTTTGACAGATTATCCGGCTAGGTTGTTGATCGGATTCACAGATAACGATTGAAGCATGGGAAGATATATTTTTTCAGTCGCTATCTCCCCAACCCTCACCCCCCCAACTAAAAAAAAAAAGAAAAGAAAAAGCCGAGAGAGTTCTTCGGAGTTTTACGTTTTTGACCTCTGACTTTGAATTTGACTTCTCACTTCCGACTCGCATCCAGGTGAATGACACTCGTCCTTTATCTTTTTGCCGATTCAGAGATTCTCGAGGAAGTTTCCAATTATACTATCTGGAATGCGAGTTTTTCTTTCGTGAAAATTTATGAAAGCGCAGGTTTGTCTTTACCTCGCATACCGGCCATCTGTACCAGCGCGAAGCTATAAGTACATGTACACGCGCGAATTTAGTACCCTCGAATAAAGAGACCCGGTGGAAGCGTAGCCAAGTTGACATGGCTTCGTACGTTCCTACTACGCCATGAGTCCTCTCATTGAACTTACATGTACACTCCGGGATCACACGGCTCCAGGAGTCGTTCGGCTCTATCCGGCAATAAATCAACCCCTCCCAACTCTCTGTCTATTGTTTTTATCGAGTTCGGCAATCAGTTTGATTGCCGTGAAGAGCTCGTCTGTCTGCAATCAATCTTCAATCAACGGTCGTTTGAATTCCTTGTCTCTGCCGCCATGTTATTCATACGGGTCACGTGATCGGCACGCTAACAACATGGCGGCCGAGACAAGGAATTCAAACGACCGTTGATGTTTGAAGATTGATTGCAGACGGACGAGCTCTTCACGGCAATCAAACTGATTGCCGAACTCGATAAAAACAATAGACAGAGAGTTGGGAGGGGTTGATTTATTGCCGGATAGAGCCGAACGACTCCTGGAGCCGTGTGATCCCGGAGTGTACATGTAAGTTCAATGAGAGGACGCATGGCGTAGTAGGAACGTACGAAGCCATGTCAACTTGGCTAGTGGAAGCGCTGCAAAGGATGCACACCTTTTGTGACGTAAGCATTCATTTGTGTCCAGAAACTTTTCAAAATTTCGTCGGGAACCATTGCAATCCCTATTGGAAATCACACGAGTCGTGGGTTCCCCATATGACAATTATTTGGCGGGAGATTTCACGTTGCTCTCCTAGACCTCCGTCTGATCGACGGAGGTAAAAATATGTAGGGGGTGGGTATTCCACCTGGGGGTACTAGCCCTGCGGATTCCATGGGTGCTCCAGTGTTAAAATCCCTATGATAAGTTTTTCGTTCAGCTGAAGTGCACATGTTCATCTGAACAGAGAAAGTTTGCTGTCATTGGAGGATTATGAAACTTGGTACACGTTTCTTATGATTAGAGGATATACCTGTGCTATTTTTTTGTCCCCCGCCGCAACGCGGCCGGGGGACTTTAAAATGGTTCTTGCTTCTAGGTGTCCGTGCATGTCCGTGCATGTCTGTTCGAATGATTACTTTCTAACGCTTTGTTGGATTCTTCCGAAATTCGGCATACGCATTCCTTGCGACAAGACGCCATTCGGTATCGCATTTCAGCAACATCTGCCTGAAGGTGGCGCCACTGTGTCAAAATGGTTCTTGCTTCTATGTGTCCGTGCATGTCCGTGGATGTCTGTTCGAATGATTACTTCCTAACGCTTTGTTGGATTCTTCCGAAATTCGGCATACGCATTCCTTGCAACAAGATGCCAGTCGGTATCGCATTTCAGCAACATCTGCCTGAAGGTGGCGCCACTGGGTCAAAATGGTTCTTGCTTCTATGTGTCCGTGCATGTCCGTGCATGTCTGTTCGAATGATTACTTCCTAACGCTTTGTTGGATTCTTCCGAAATTCGGCATACGCATTCTTTGCGACAAGACGCCAGTCGGTATCGCATTTCAGCAACATCTGCCTGAAGATGGCGCCACTGGGTCAAAATGAATCTTGCTTCTTTGTGTCCGTGGATGTCAGTTACAAGCGATAACTTCCAAACGCTTTCTTGGATTCTTCCGAAATTTGGCATACGCGTTCCTTATGAGAAGACGCGGTTGCATACTGGATTTCAGTAACATTTGCCTGAAGGTGGCGCCACTGAGTTTCGCTTCTTCATGTCCGTTCCAGTTAAAATGGGTCTTGCTCTCTTTGTGTCTGTGGATGTCTGTTCAAATCCTTCACAGGCGATAACTTCCAAAAGATTTGCCGGATTCCTTCGAAATTTAGCATATACACTCCTTGTGACCAGACATGGGTTGGTATTGCGTTTCAGCAAGATCCACCTGAAGGTGGCGCCACTGGGTCTTCTGTTCATGTCCGTGGTTTCCATTCAAATTCTTCACAAGCAATAATTTCCAAATGCTTTGTCTAATAATTAGGCATCCCTAAATGCGTTTGTCATTTGTTCTTCTTTTTTCCGCTTCTCGCTGTTAGTTTTGAATTTCATGTCGCTTTAAATGAAGGACACCATTTTCTTAAATTTGCTGTCCAGTCCTTCTATTCCACATCATATGATTTACACTGAAGCTTTTGCATGAACCATATTTTTTTTCAGAAGTATAATATGAAATAACTGGCGGGGGAATCCCCGAAGTACCAAACCCGTGTTAATTTTGAATTTTTGAAGGCCATTTCCTTCAACTTTGCTATGAAATCATTATATTCCACATCATATGATTTACCCTAAAGCTTTTGCATGAACCATATTATATTTCAGAAGTATAATATGAAATAACTGGTGGGGAAATCCCCGCAGTACCGAACCCCTATTGAATTTTGTGTCATCTTAAATGAAGGACAACATTTTCTTCAATTTTCAGGGCTTCGTGGTTAGCGTGAGTGATAGCTCACCTGCACGCAAACTCTCACGTAAATTCATGTCACGAGAGTGATTTTTAGCTCACGTAAACTGTCATATTTTATATTGTATTATATTGCAACCACTCACCCAACTTTCAAATACCCTCTCCTAAATATTTTGACGTGGGCTATTTTTAGTTCGCGTACTTAATTCTAAACGCGAAGCCCTGATTTTGCTATCAAATAATTGTATCTCACATCATATGATTTACCCTAAAGCTTCTGCAAGAACCATTTGTGTCCAAAGTGTAACTTACTATATTAATTACAACTGAGTTCCTAAAGTTTGGGTGCACACTGTGCATATGATCAATTTCCTGAATTG
Source organism: Hanleya hanleyi (assembly GCA_036873755.1). Classification (NCBI taxonomy): domain Eukaryota; kingdom Metazoa; phylum Mollusca; class Polyplacophora; order Lepidopleurida; family Hanleyidae; genus Hanleya; species Hanleya hanleyi. The sequence goes on from JAVTVY010005876.1 coordinate 4,274, forward strand.
AATTGAATTCCACCTTGTGGTTTTTCGGACTGTAATAGATGATGGCATGCAGTTGTCAGTGTGGTTGTTTCATGTACAGGGAGCTTTCTATGGCTTTCATGTCAGCACACCTACCACTACCCTCAAGAAGAGCATGTCCCCATCCCCAGGGCCCCCCAGCCGCACCCTCTATCTCCCAAACTAGCTCTCGCCCAACCCTCATATAATGTGTTTGAGCATATCTCCAATATATCTTGGCAGAAGCTGAAATTTGTGTGTTGTCTGCAATATTGGGATAATATTGGGATAATTGCAACCCCCAAAGGTTTCAATTTATCAGGCACATAACTTTTTAATACTTGAATGAATTCTTTCCAAGTTTGGTATACATGTACCTTACCTGAAGGTTTCACTTGGTATTGTTTTTCTTGTCGATCTGCTCATAGGTGGCGCCACCTGTAGGCCAAGTTAACATTTTCTATTTCCAATGTCAAGGGATCTTGCCTCAAGATCTCGGTTGGGATTATTTTTTATGCATATCTGCCTACACATGGCGCTACCTGAGGGCCAAGGTAAAATTGCATTTCCGTACAGTAACTGTTGGACCTTAATGGATTCTTTTAAATTTGGTATGTGGGTACCTACCCTCAAGTTATCTTATGGTGCCATGTTAGTGATGTTTTTCCTAAGTTTTACATTTTTACTTTCTTCACAAATAATGAATTTTCCTTTATTAAAGATGCAAAAGGCATGCCTCCAATTGTATACGATCGACTGTATCTAGTTGCATATGCATTCCTTGTGACAAGATGTTGATTGATATTGCGTTTCAGAAAGATCTGCCTGTAGGTGGCACCACTAGGGTTCTTTCCGTTCTTTTGTGCTGCAAGCAATAACTTTGAAACGCTTTGAAATGTTGCTCGAAATTTGGTTCCCGGGCAATAACTTAAGAACTGCTCATCAAATTCTTCCCAAATTAGGCATGCATATACATTGTACCTTGGCATGAGATGTTGTTTGGGAGTGTGTTATCCACTTCTGCTCAGAAAGTGACGCCACCTGATGACAAAATCTGAAATTTGTTTTTGGCCAATTGAGAACTGCATGCTCAAATTTAGCATGCATGTACCATGCCAGGAGATGTTGCACGGGATTGCCTTTCACTCACTTGCACTTACAGGTGGCGCCACCTGTTGGCAAAATCCCAAATTTGTCTCCGGGTAATACCATGACCTAAGATGTCGCTTGAGATTGCATTTCACCCACTTGCGCCTATAGGTGGTGCCACCAGGTGTTAAAATCAAAATTTGTTTTCAGCTATTAACTTGAGAACTGCTCATCGGAATCTCCTCAAATTTAGCATGCATGTATCATGCCAGGAGATGTTGCGTGGGATTGCGTTTCGCTCACTTTTATTTACAGGTGGTGCCACTTGGTGGCGAAATACCAGATTTGTTTCCGGGTAATAACTTGAGAACCGCTCGTCAGATTCTTCTTAAATCTGGTATGAATATATCATGACATATGATGTTGCTTGGGATTGCGTTTCGCCCACTTGTGCTTACAGGTAGCACCACCTCGTGTCAAATCTAAATTTGATTTCGCTCATCAGATTTTTCTCCAATTTGGTATGCAGATACCATGCGATGATATGTCCCTTGAGATTGTATTTCACCTGCTTCTGCATACTGGTGGCGACACCTGGTGGAAAAATCTGAAATTTGTTTCTGGCAATAATTTGACAACTGCTCATCGGATTCTTCTCAAATTTGGTATTCATGTGCCATAAGATGTCACTTGGGATTGTGTTTCGCACACTTGTGCATACAAATCTAAATTTGGTTTCCGGGGCAATAACCCCTTTTCAGATTCTCCCCGAAGTTTGTATGCTGATACACCATGTCATGAGATGATCCTTGGGATTGCATTTCGCCCACTTGCACCTACAGGTGGCGACACCTGGTGGCAAATTTAAAATTTGGTTTCCAGACAATAGGTTGAGGATGCATTCAGCTTCTCGTCAAATTTGGTTTTCAGATAATATGCCTTGAGATGTCACTTAGTGTTGCTTCTCGGTTACATAAACATAATTTCCATGCTTCATTGCATGGAAGCTAATTTACAGAAGCAAAAGAATGTTCAGTCAACCGTTCTGAGTTGATTTTAAAACTTGGGAAGGCAGAAAGACCCTTCCGCATCCAACGCCTATGAAGTATAGCAGTTGCCTCCCTCATATATATCCCCCCGAGACCAACAATGCTAAAAAATATTGCTGCCATTTCCGGCGGCGGACTTAGCATCCTCTGGCTGCTTGTTGAGATGAAATATTAATTTTTGTCCAAATTATGGCAAATGATAGAATTTTAAAATTTTGTTCACCAGAATTGTACATGTAGGCCTTTACATGTGCACATGTACATAGAAAGTTTGCTGCAGTTGTCAGCTGTCATTGGATAATTATTATGAAACTTGGTACACATGTTTCTTATGATTAGAGGAATCTGTGCTATTTAGGAGACGAAATATAAATTTTTGTTCAAATTTTAAGGGTTTCATCTTAGTAATCTGTCAATGATAATGTACATACATTTTTCAAAAGTGGAAGGCATGGGCACAGGGATTTATAAATCTCTTATCTTAAAAATGTTCCTAGAGACAAGTTTTGCATAGAGTTCAAATATGGCCGCTATATATTAGCTAATGCCATGTAGAATTTCACGTGATAATGATCACGATATTGGATAAAGTTTACTCCTTGCCAATAAATCGCGTAAGCTCCGATTTTTTGAGTACGCTACGATAGGTCTCAGGTCAATCTTAATAAATTAATATCCTATCAATGCTCCCCAATCATATATGTCGCTATATAGGGTCTTACGTATTTCAATTGAAGTTGGTGTTCTGGGCGCCCATACCGTGGATATTTAATAGCATTATGACATCATGGTCGCATCTGGACTCATCCATTTGAAGTCGGGGAGGGGAGATAGATTCACTGTGTCCATTTACCCCAATGTTTACACTAAAGATCAGTCCATATCTACCCCGGGGCCGTATTATGGTGCCACAATGTCGTGACCGCGGCAACATGAAAAGGCACCCCGCCCGCGAGCCGGAAAATTCGGCTGAGCCAACCAAAAATTCTTTGTCATCAATGTTCCCTTCAAAGCACTATGAAGCTTCAAGAATTCTCGGGATTGGTTAACACGCAAGTTACTGCAAGCCTGTTAGATCCTACAAGTGACATATCTGAATGGGGAGCAGATAGGATTTAATTTTAATTAGATTGGTCTCGGATTAAATGGCAAGCGGAGGTTTGTTTGGAGTGTTTCATATTCCTCCTTCACTATATGGGCCGCTTCAACAGTCTTTCGGCTATATTGGAGAACGAAGGGAATAAACTCTTTGTTAGCAACTTTACCTGGGTCTATGTTCATAACAAATGGTTGCCGTGTTTGAAGTGTTTTGATCCAAAAGGGTTCACGAAGTGTGCGGTGATTGTCAGTTTCTTCCTGTGTTGGAAATGCTGGAATTCTTACTATTGGCATAATTTGAAAATAGTGCTGAAATGAATGTTCGGGAAAGTTTGCTGAAGCTCTCAGCTTTCATTGGATGAGTACCGGTATGACACTTGCTACACAATTTCAATGTGATTCGAGGATGTGCATTTGCTATTTAAGAAATATGACATTAAACATGAATTTTTGTCCTAATTATAGCAGTTTAGACTTTGTAAGTTTCCATTGATAAGCTCTTTGTTGGGCAAAAATGTACATGTAGACCTGTACATGGAAAGTTTGCTGAACCTTCCGTGGGATGATTATAAAACTTGGTGGACATGTTTCATGTTTTCCTAGGTCAGACCTATGCAGCAGTAATCCCATACGGGACTCAACTATCCACCAGTAATCCCACGTGGGACTCAACTATCCAGCAGTATTCCCACACGGGACTCAACTATCCAGCAGTATTCCCACACTGGACTGTCCTATCAAGCAGTAATCTCACACGGGAGTGACCTATCCAGAAGTAATCTCACACTGGATTGTCCTATGCAGCAGTAATCCCACACGGCACTGACCTATACAGCCATAATCCTGCGTGAGACTGGCCTATCCAGCAGTAATCACACACAGGACTGGCCTCCCCAGCAGTAATCCCATACAGGATTGCCGTATGCAGCAGTAATCCCATACTGAACTGCTTACATGTATGCAGCAGTAATCCCACACGGGACAGACTTATCCAGCAGTAATCCCATATGAGACTCACCTATCCAGCAGTAATCCCAGACAGGACTGGCCTATCCAGCAGTAATCCCACAAGGGACTGGACTATCCAGCAGTAATCCCACACAGGACTGGTCTATCCAGCAGTAATAACACACGGGACTGGCCCATCCAGCAGTAATCTAACATGGGACTGATCTAGCCAGCAGTAATCTCACACTGGCCTGCCCTATGCAGCAGTAATCCCATGACACTGACCTATCATGGTGACATGATCATCAGTTGTGGTTTGGTATGACTGTTGTTTAAAAACTTTTAGTGGCACTGCTTAAATCACATCTTAACATGGTAACATCAGTAACCGTATAACATCAGTAACCAGGAAAGAGTGTGTGTACATCAGTAACCCTGATTAAAACAAAAAGATTTCATCCAGTTACATGTATGTCTTATTGGTAGTTTTTCTTCTTTTTTTAAATTTACATGTACATCTCTACATGAAAAGTTTGCTCTACATGTATGCTTTCAATACTGCTGCAGCTTCAACAGATGACTCCGCATGGTGAGATGTTGGGGTTCTCAGAACACTTGTTAACTTTTTTCCTGTCAGCCAATGCATAGTGATACTTTGAAAATATTTTCTGTTTGCATGTACTTTTCAGAATTTATTCCCACCTATAATGTTACTTGCTTCTTGCATACAGTCGATTTTCTTTTGTATCATATTTGTTTCTCCTCAAATTTTTCAGATAATAAGCCACCAGGCCTTGTTCCTGCAAAATCCACCTACATGGCCACTGATTTAGAGAGGCTGAAGAAATTCTTTAATGTTCCTGTCAATTTTCCATCCGTAAGTCCATCATTTAAGTTTATTAAATAAGCTAGTTCTTTCTGCAGTACATTGTACATGTAATTTTGGCTTGTAATACTTTAATACGTTGAGTATTCCAAACATTTGATCACTGAAAGTGTATAAAATGTTCAGTGATCATTTAAAAAAGCTGGATTGTTGGTCTTGGAGAAATGCCAAGAAATTTGGCTTGATTGATAGCTTTAGATCATGGAAATGCCAATTCCTGAAAATATTTACTTCAGTGCATCAAATGTGTATTCACACAGTTTATCAGGCTCAGGTAAACCAGACTGTTTATCTAAACACCATAAAAAAATGATGGCATTCTGACTGACTAACTGTTTTCTGTTTATTTTGTTGGGGCTTTTAGAACCCTGCTGATGTGATGTTCAACAAAGGCTCGTTGACAGCAATGAGGTTTTTGACAGCCGTTGGTCTGAATAACCCGGAACACGTGGAGAATCTGTCTCGTGAATTATGGATGAGGATATGGAGTAGGGTAAGTTGTCTTGAAATTATTTGCTATTTGAAGCACCGGTCAATGTTGTTTCAATAGCATGACAGATATTTGGCCTTTTATAATGCAAATTAGACCGGTGACAATTTATTTTCTTACTACCATTTGATGGGGATATATTTGTCTGTGTGCGCCTCGGGAGGATTTTTCTTAATTGAATAGGTAAACTGATTTATTGAGCAAAAATGACCTTTCTTACCTCTATTTCAGAGAGCAAACCTGTTTGTGATGCACATAGATTGAGGTTTTTTTTAGTTCTGTTGTATTAATAGTTCACATAAATTTATGTTAGAACTATAACTGATCTTATTACAGCTGGCAAAATCTATTTTTACCCCTCAGCCCATAGGGCTGCGGGGTCTTGTCGTTGCCATGTACGTATGTCCGTCCGTCCTAGCGTCCGTCCGTCAACATGTTCTTGTCCGCTGAATATCTGCAGATCTATGAAGTCGGGCCTGACCAATCTTTGGTGAGAGCTTCCTGAATGTTGACTGATGAAATGATTAGATTTTCAGATGGCTATGATGATTTCATGATTTTTAATTATTTTTTTATTATTATTTATTGATGGCTTAGCTTTTGCACTGTTATCTATGCCCATCGGGAATCCTTTTTTGCATGTTTCATTGTGACTTTTGAAGGTTGCCTGATACAAGAAAGCCTGGTCCATTCAAGATTCAATATTTATCATTGGATGGACCCCCACCCACACAATTCCCATTTATCCCGAAGCTACACTTGTTCAACCTATGCACTACCCTCGGGTGGATTTCCGCACCCCTGGGGTACTAAATGTTATTGGACTTCTCCTTATCCACAGCTTCTCAGCTTCATGTGATATGTATGAGATGCAGTGTACATTGTTTTTTCACACCCACACATGCCACATGTGGAATCACCTAAAATTTATTCCTTTATAGTAATAACTAATAGGTTGGTGACATTTTTTAATTTCAGAAGTACAAGAGGAAATAACCGGCAGGGGGTTCCCGCAGATTAGGAGAGCCCATTTTTAGCCTGACTCTGGGCAATTTTGAACCAGTTTGCATACCTGGAGCTTATGCCCCCCCCCCCCCAATAATGATAATGGTGGGCTTGTGTCAATCAGTGCGTTTCTATGCCATTAACTTGTTATCACACTTATGCAATGTGCAATGCATAAATTGCCACTGATAAAGCTACACTTTCTTGCATTCTGTAATCCCAGCACACCACTCACGGGAAAACGAAGTCTATTATATACGGTACAGAAATCACACAAACTGTATCCGCAAGGCTGTATCCAGGGATTTTTTGCAGGTTCCGATCTCAAACTCCCAGTTCCTTTTCGTAATTCATTATTGAGGGTCCAATTTTTTTAGTGAATTTCGGCGCAAAGAGCCTGTGATCAATCACAAAACAGAGGTTTATTAACATGAAATTCAATACCCAGCTATGCAATCGGATCGATATTGAGGCTTTTTCTAGGAGTATTTTCTTCAGAAATCCTTTCAAATTGAACAACAACAACACTTTCGTTTATTGTTTCATTTGAGTTTTGGGCACCATAAGTTTTCCAGAACTAAATTGGCTCTAGATGTAGCCCTGATTCTACTTGACTAATAAAAACAGGCTGAGGGGTCCACGCACCTTTTAGGTGCTTGCCTGCCATTCATGTTTTTTTTTTTAGTTTAACAGTTTTTTGCAATATGACCTGATAGACCTCTTGTGAAGATAATCACCAACAGGTCAATCTCTCACCCCCCCCCACCAGGGCTTCGTGTTTAGCGCAAGTGATAGCTCACCTGCACGCAAACACTCGCGTAAATTCATGTCACGAGAGTAATTTTTAGCTCACGTAAACTGTCACATTTTATATTGTATTATATTGCAATCACTCGCCTGACTTTTAAATACCCTCTCCTAAATACTTTGACGTGAGCTATTTTTAGCTCGCGCACAAATTCTAAACACGAAGCCCTGAACCCACCCAAACAAAAACTGTAAGAGTTAATCTCAGAACAAATGACTAGATCTCCGCTGGCTGCTTAATAAGATCAGTTATACATGTACCTACGACATAAATGCAACAGAACTAAAACAAACTCAATCCCGTCCAACACATAAACAGAGTGTCACTTTGGTATTCAGTGAAACAAGATTTTGGCATTCAGCCTCAGCTGCATGCATGATCCTCAGTCAGTCTTAGATGATGTGATTCACTGGACTTGGAGTTGGGTAGTCAGTTCATAATTCTTGTGAACTGTTCTGCTCAATGCAGACAACAAACAGTGACATTAATAAGTACAGCTGATGATATTGGGTCATTTTGTGTCTATTTGAATGACTCTCACAAAGCTTAATACCTAAATCCAAAATGGCAGCCATGGTGGTTCACTCGCATATAAATAAATCTTTTCACATTTTGTATCCCCTTCCGGACCCTGATCAGGGGATACAGAATTGCTGTTTGTGTGTGTGTGTGTTTGGGTCGCATTTTTCTGTTAACATGATAACTTGAAAACTTGATTTTGAGTTCACTAGGACAAAGAGTCAAGGTCACTTGGGCTACTTTGCAAAAACAGAAGGAAATCTCCAGTTCCAGGTTATGAATTGGTACCAAGCATTGGGTATCTGATGCTGATGGGGCAAAGAAGAAAGTTATTTTTTATGTTTAGGTCAAAGGTCAAGTTCATTCAAGCCAGAGAACCTGTAAAAAAAAAGAGGAAAATCTCCTGATCAAAGTCCAGAATTTGTTCAAAAGTTGATGCCTACCCTTGCATATGAGACAAAGAATAATTCTAATTACTTCATGATCATACAAAGTGCAAAAGGACAAGGTCACCTAGGACAAAAAGTGGGAAATTGTGAACTTCAGTTCAGAGATGTGGATTATGATAAAAGTCCAAGTATACCTCAAACTCATTGAAAGTATTTTATTTCAATTGATTATTACCTCTCAGCCAAATTTGGCCATAGGGTTATAGTCATCGGCATCATCTGTTTGTCCATCCATCTGTTCATAGTCGTTGTGGACACTATATCTCTTGAAAAACTACATGTATAGTCAGGCTTTCCAAATTCATACAACAGCTGCACTTGGTGATGGGTCAGAAGTCTATGGAAAGTGACTTGAACTTCTAGTTTTTACCCCTCGGCCATTTTGGCCTCGGGGTATTGTCATTGCCATGTACGTCCATCCGTCCGTCGGGGCGTCCGTCCGTCCGTCCGTCCGTCCTTTAACGCATTTTAGGCAAAACCGCTTGAGATACAACGCCAAATTTTCAACACTTATTTATCTAGTACTAAGTCAGACGCCTATTGAAAGTGGCTTCCCTCGGCCCATATTTTACAGAGTTCTGCCCCTTTACAGATATATTAATTTCTATTTCTGTCCTATATGCCTGAATGTAACCAACTAGATCTGCAGAACTGTGTTCGGTATAGCTACTATATTTTGGAAACGTATTTATATTGTTGTATTCTACAAGCCAACAAAGGATTACTCGCCTCGGCTTATGGAGTTATGCCCCTTTCGGATGTAATAATCTCCGATTTTGTTATCTGTAGTTGAATGTACAAGTTATATCTGCAGATCCGTGTTCGGTACAGATTATTCGTCTCGGTTCTTATTTTACAGTAGTGCTAAGTAAGACGCCCATCGAAAATGGCTCCCCTCGGCCCATACTTTACAGAGTTATGTCCCTTTACTGATATATTAATTTTTATTTCTGTCCTATATGACTGAATGTAACCAGCTATATCTGCAGAACTGTGTTCGGTATAGCTACTATATTTTGGAAACTTATTTATATTGTTGTATTCTACAAGCCAACAAAGGATAACTCGCCTCGGCTAATTGAGTTATGCCCCTTTCGGATGTAATAATCTCCAATTTTGTTATCTGTAGCTGAATGTACAAGTTAAATCTGCAGATCCATGTTCGGTACAGCTTATTCGTCTCGGTTCTTATTTTACAGAGTGCTAAGTCAGACACCTATCGAAAGTGGCTCCCCTCGACCCATATTTTACAGAGTTATGCCCCTTTACAGATATATAATTTTCTATTTCTGTCCTATATGCCTGAATGTACTACCGGTATATCTTGATCATCCCACATAGAACTATCTCTTCCCGAATTCACACTACACATGGGTCACAATCACTTGGGGAAAGCCGAGGGGTTTTGATTAGATCAATCTCATGTTGCAATATATTTTGATTGATTATGCTATCCAAATTCATATTGCACATGTAACTGATGATGAACTTGAATCCTACCCAGGTTGACTGACCTTGACCTATTTATACAGTATTTATTATGATATATCTTGAAGGATTATACTTATAGCCAGACTTTCCAAATAATTCTGTATGTAAGCATCTGGCAATGACCCAGAAGTAAGTTGAAGATAAATGACCTGGACCCATTTTTCAAGGTCAGATTCCGTATATTTATTTTCATGTTGAGCGATGTTAAATAAATACTAGTGTATTTTTCTTTTGTCTCCTCTGACTGTAGAAAATCTGGCAGAGGATATGTGAGCTCACAGCTCTGGTTCTTTCCACATTGAGCAATTTTTCCTGAAATGTATTTACTTTATATCAAAAAAGTACCAGTATTTTCTAAGTTTGTCTCATCTGATAGTGACCTCACCGTCCTTGTTGTCAATTTCTCATCTCTGCACTGTAGATCGTAGCATATCTAAACTCATGGTCACAACCTGAAATATTTGTGAATGTGGGCAATAAATGTTAACTCACCCACTCATGTCTCTCCATCTTAGCTTTACATCAGAAGCTACATCCATATAACCCTATGTATTCTCAGACAGTAACATGGTTTTGTATTTTACATGTACCAATTGCCTAAGGATTTTATCCCATACTCTGTGTCCTTTCTCAATCTTTGTCATAACTAACAAAACATTTCGTTCTGAAAGCTTTTGACATATGGTATAGAAAGAAATGAATTTATAATGTTTCTGGTCTGTCATCGCTTCATATTTATGGAGAGAGAGAATTAAGGTTTAACATTCATATTTATGGGTGGTGTATCTACCATGGTGTATCTACATTTCTCTCGCAAAATTTCAGCATTACTTACTTCCATTGACCGAAATGAGAATTGTCACCCTTCAGTTTTTTTATGGTTTTGGCTCAGAAATAAACAAGTGTGGGAAGCGGGCTGAAATTTCCTGCCTGACCTTCAATATGTGGTAGGGCCTCAACTTGGGGATACTGGTGTCTGTATGACAGCTGAGCACAACTTCCTGATAATGACAGAGATGCAAGATATATTAGCCTAACTGAATTCATGGAATATCTCCACTGTTAACTTCTTCTATTACAGGATGAAGATATAACACAGCCAGACAGTTTTGTACAGGTAACTCCACTTCTATCTTTTAACATTGCTAAGACTGTCCAGGTGTTGTTCTCCATACAAGTTTAGAAAGTGAAACATTTGTGTCATGGTATGTTAAAGTCCCCTACTAATTCAATCACAAGAAGTGAAATTTCTGGCCCAAAAATATGGCGGTGATCAAGTTTATTAGGAAATTGACAAATTGTTCCAAAAACATCATGAAATAATCCATTATTCCTTAGTTATTTTAATGATTTTATAGGATGATCAAATTTATTAGAATGACTGATTGAATTTTGTTCACAGAATAGGGGAAATACCATAGCTGACTGACCAAAATTCTCTTCATTTTATATTAGGCCCTCCAGCTTAGGGCAGCATGGTTTACCATACCATGTTTGTCTGGCACAGGTGATAGATTAAAGTGCCAAACAATTGTGATCACCAGTGTCTGTAGAGCCTAATTTTCAATATTCAAATTTTTCTGTAGTTTTGGTTAGGTTTTTGTTGGGGTTAGGGTTTGTTTGGGTCATCGTCGCCATGTGACCAATAAGGTTAAATGTGACGTTAAACTTCAAACAACCAACCAACCATTTTATATTAGAGATCAAGATGATCCTTTTACTGATGGACTCACTGAATACAGACAAGGTTACCAATACTCAAGGCAGTCTGTTGGATAAATATGGATCATCTGAACTGTTTTCTTAAAAAAATCACAGGTCAGACCGAGGTTAAACTTTGTCTTCTATAGCATTTGTGCTTCATATTTTCCAGGCAGCTAAGAAAGCAGGGATAAATGAAGCTGTGATCACGGACTCCTTGTTGAAAATCAAAGAACAAGCAATCAAGGACAAATTGAAAGGCAACACGGAGGAGGCTCTAGAGTATGGGGTATGAATACCACCTTGTATATACAGTTTAGCCTCGCAATAAGGTGCCTTGATATAACGCTGATTCTGATATAAGGCAAGTGCTGTTGTGCCCCCCAAATTAACAAAAGCATGTTATTTCAACCTTCTTATAAGGCTGAGAATCATCTATAAGGTGGTTCAAATTTGGTCCCCCAATAAAAGCATTATAGCGAGGTTTACACTGTATATCTGTACAATTATATAGGCAGTATAAGGCCCTCTCCCTTCAGCTCCTTCATCTTCTCTGGGTGACATCAACCAGGACGTGCATCTCAAATCATCTTCATTGGTATTTCTAATTTGTCAGAATAAAGAGATAAGATCATTAAACCTTCCCAATGTTGTATGGTTTAGGTTTAGGTTTAGGTTTAGGTTTTTATTGGAATCCATGGTCAGTCACAATAGGACTGTTTTACAATGGAGCCGTCAACAAATAAAATGGATTAAAATAACATATTAATATAAATACGAATATAACAAGAATAAGACATAAAATGATACATATTAAGAAGACACACCACATCATGAGACAATAATACCACACTTAAAACATATGGCTGTAGTCGCAACAATACACGTATAAAGCGCTACATAAACAAAGGGACGTTGGATAAAACATATCTACTACATTTGCGTTTGAAGCATTGGAATGTTCCTGAATTTTGGATGTCGAGTGCAGCCCGCACAATTCACCTCGGCAATCGGCAATTGCCGAGGTATTTGCCGAAGCATTAGAGATACGCCGCGGCAAAAAAACTGCCGAGGCGATTGCCGTCAAGCAAAATGAACGATGTCCAAATAGCGAATAAAATAGCACAGCAAAAATTCAGAACAATATCATTGTTACTGTTTATGTACTGTTTGTATAAATTCCTGTACGTCTCGTTTTGACAACAGGTTCATCGGTATTATTCACACTTGGAAACCCTCTGTAAACCCGCTGTAGTTCTACAGTAGCATCAGTTTGCCATGCGGCTCAGGTCTGTCCCATTCTGAGTTTGACTCCAGGGGTGAAAGAGCACGCATACACAATTAACTGTTTCCCCATTGTTTAAGCAAAAAGATATTTACTCTCCCGAAACCATGAGAATATTCCATTAGTGTGAAAACAATAAAGATTATCTTACTGTTAATAAGAGAACAAATACCAATGAGATGCTATTTGATTTACGGAGAAAGTTCACTACAACCCATCTCCCTCACGGTTTTCATTGTTTTTGGACACGAACCACACTGCCCGGGATAACCTCACTTGAGTCACTTGACAAAATCAACAGGGGTGGAAGGTGTAACAAAGCTGAACATGAGTTCATATTATTTGATGATATGAATATTTTATACCCGTGAAAACGGTGGCAATATTTCAATGACATAAGAATAAGATAACGGTTCATTCGAATACAAAACCCAAGAATGATGATGTTGTAATTTGCATGCGACTGTCTTTCCACTCTCCGTGATCACCAGACTTCATGATTGAGATCGCCCGGGGCTTGCATAGAATTTTGTTAGAAGCACGTGTTGAGGTCAACATGCTGTAAAAATTATAGTGTGAAAGAAATACGTTCCAGACGTCACAGTTCAGATACAAAGTTTTAACCGGTGGCACTTTGCAACATATCTTTCTTGGTTTACCTTGAAAAATATTACATAACACCCTGCTAAATGAAATCATTCTGATCATAATCTGAATTTACTGGCACCAAATTGCATCACGCTCTCACATGCAGCACAGGTCCGTGTCTCAAATCAACAAAACATGATGTGTTGTTCTCAATAAAACAATGCTGATTAATCGATGTTGTTCTTACCTCACGCTACCAATATACTATACCTATATTGATTAATCAGCATTGTTTTATTGAGAACAACATAGGCTAATCAGCATTGTTTTATTGTTGAGAGACACGACAGTCACCCTGTGCATGCATTGACATTGCTGTGGGGAATTTCCCTAGCCAATCTAATTATAGAACAATGCTTCCTAGAGGGGGTCCACTAATTGATCATTCACTTTCGGGCGGGATAATCATACACGTGGTGACGGATTGAGCGATTCTGTGGTGTCTTGTACAGTAATGCAGCTAATCCACAGACTGACACATACAGTGACTCAGATTAGTTTGCTACGTAGGACTTTTGAAGTGTTCAATCATCCAAACAAACTCTGAGAGATAGTAGTAACTGTGAAAGCACCAGTTTTTGCTTGACACTGTAATAAAATGATTTCTTTACCTTCAGATTGACCTCTATATCACTAATATCTCTCTTAAAAAAAATGCCGAGGTGAAATGACTTTTGCCGAGGCAAAGTAATTTTTCCTCGGCAAAAAAAAAGCCGAGGATAATTTTCTGAATTGTGAGGGTTGGAGTGGCAGGTCATTCCATGCCCTTGTACCATTATATTTAAAAGAATTATGGTGACACATCTGCGTAAACGTCAAGTTTTGTACTAGATCTTGTGCCGTATGTTGATTTTGACGACACAAGAGAAAACTGTTCTACTAGATGTTTGGGAGCACGATCATGGATAATTTTCCACATTAAATTACACTTATTAAAAATTAATCTTTGATAGACACTCATAAAACTAAGCTCAGATAGCAAGTCCTTGGAATGACTGCGAGGATGACTATTTAACACAATACGCATACCTCGATTTTGGATTCGTTAGAATCTAGCAACATAAGTTTTCGGAGAATTTCCCCACACATTTGAACAATAGTCAAAGTGAGGGAGTACCAAGGATTGAAAGAAGATTTTGCGCGTATTGATATCAATGTAAGGAGATACTCTTTTCAGGACGCCAATCGATCTGTTTAATTTTTTCACCATTTAATTTGAGGTTTTGGTCGAGAACAATACCAAGATATTCCAGGTTTTCAACTTGGGAGATGCTCTCATTGTTAACAATTAAACTAAGATCTTGGTCTGGCATCCTGAGTCTCTTAGCACTGCTACAGACAATCATACAATTAGTTTTCCCTGTGTGTAGTGATAGTTTGTTCGCCTTCAGCCATTCATATATTTTGAATAATTCAGATTGTAAAACTGATTTGATATTGCTGAAGTCATCGTTTGCATAATAAAAAGTAGTGTCGTCGGCATACATGTTTACTTGGGCAGACGAAAAACAGGAAGATAAGTCGTTTACATAAATAACAAAGAGTAGCGGACCAAGGATCGAGCCCTGTGGTACGCCCGTGTTAACAATTAAAGGATCGGACTCCATCCCGTTCACGACAGTATACTGAATTCTGTCAGACAGGTAGTTTTGGAACCAATTTAGTGCCAGATCTGTCACCCCATAGTAATAAAGTTTGTCTAGCGGGATGGAGTGGTTCACAGTGTCAAATGCTTTCCTCAGGTCTAGGGATACAAGGCCTACAATCTTTCGTTTATTCATAGCCTCAGTCAGGTTTTCAGTTACTCTCAACAGACTAGTTTCCGTCGATCGACCTTTACGAAAACCAGACTGTGCTGTGTTCAAGAAGCTGTTCGCTGAAAGGTACTCATAAAGCTGACAATGTACCAGACGCTCAAGAACTTTAGACAGTGCGGGAAGTATAGAGATTGGGCGATAATTTCGAGGATCCATTTTGCTTCCTTTCTTGAACACAGCACTCACCTTAGCACTTGTCCATTCATTAGGTAATTTTCCCATACTAAGCGATTTGTTAAAAATGAATGTCAAACTATTAGAAATAGCAGGAGCTGCTATAGTAAGTAATTTAGCTTGATAATTGTCTAAGCCAGTGGCTTTCTTGCATGACAGATTCTTTAGCAAATAAAGAACATCGTTTTCAGATACAGAATTAAAAGAAAATATCTTCGTCTGATTGGGTAAGTATTTGCGAAGGTATGACATATAATGCATAGAAGATATAGCAATGCTATTAGCAAGGTTGACACCAATATCAACAAAGAAGGAGTTAAATATGTTAGACATACTTGTTGGACCTGATATAGTGTTACCTTCTCTAGACTAGTGATACACGATAGTTCCCGTTTAGGTAACAGGTCTTTAAGAACAGACCATAACGTTTTACTGTCTCCTTTCACATCTTTAATACTTCTCGTAAAGAACGTCTTCTTTCCATGTTTTATCATATTGTTCGTCTTATTTCTCAGATCTTTATAGAGTCTCCAATGAGCAGGCAAGTTGGTCTCGATGGCTTGAATATGTGCTTTGTCCCGGGCATTGCGAGCAAGATCGATATCGTCCGTGTACCATGGGTTCGCTTGCTTTTTGCTTGAAGCCCTAAAACGTTTGGACGGACAGTGCTGTTGCACAACGTCATCAAATAACAGTTTCCATGCATTGTAGCTGTCCTCGATGTCTTCCAATATTTTGATAGTGTTCCATGGAATTGTAGATAAATCATACAGGAATTCTTTTTCATTCAATTTTTTAAAACTCCGAGTAGTCACAAATCGATGGTTTCCATTAGATTTTTTGGTTCCCAGAATAATAAAGTTCATCAGGTGATCCACTACGGATATGTATGGGTGAGAGAGCTGCCATGGTTCTGACTATGATAATGTATGGGTGAGAGAGCTGCCATGGTTCTGACTATGTTAATGTATGGGTGAGAGAGCTGCCATGGTTCTGACTATGTTAATGTATGGGTGAGAGAGCTGCCATGGTTCTGACTATGTTAATGTATGGGTGAGAGAGCTGCCATGGTTCTGACTATGTTAATGTATGGGTGAGAGAGCTGCCATGGTTCTGACTATGTTAATGTATGGGTGAGAGAGCTGCCATGGTTCTGACTATGTTAATGTATGGGTGAGAGAGCTGCCATGGTTCTGACTATGTTAATGTATGGGTGAGAGAGCTGCCATGGTTCTGACTATGTTAATGTATGGGTGAGAGAGCTGCCATGGTTCTGACTATGTTAATGTATGGGTGAGAGAGCTGCCATGGTTCTGACTATGTTAATGTATGGGTGAGAGAGCTGCCATGGTTCTGACTATGTTAATGTATGGGTGAGAGAGCTGCCATGGTTCTGACTATGTTAATGTATGGGTGAGAGAGCTGCCATGGTTCTGACTATGTTAATGTATGGGTGAGAGAGCTGCCATGGTTCTGACTATGTTAGTTTCCATTCCTGCTATTGT
Source organism: Hanleya hanleyi (assembly GCA_036873755.1). Lineage (NCBI taxonomy): Eukaryota > Metazoa > Mollusca > Polyplacophora > Lepidopleurida > Hanleyidae > Hanleya > Hanleya hanleyi. The sequence continues at coordinate 21,233 of JAVTVY010005876.1, forward strand.
CTGTTTGAGAAAGGGACAGATATTTGCGTTCATTCGATTTTTACCAACTAATTATCATAATTATACACTATCTCTCCACGCTATAGTGACAAATTGTTATGCTTTCTGAGTTCACAGTGGACTCCGACACTATCTCTTTGCCCTATAGTGACAAGCCATCTCCATCTTTCCGAGTTCACAGTGGACACTATCTCTTCACCTTATAGATTCTATTTATGTCAGACTTTCTGAATTCATAGTGAATGTCACATTTTCTGAGTTCACAGCGGACACTCTTTCTCTTCATCCTATAGTGACATGTCACATTTTCTGAGTTCACAGTGGACACTTTATCTCTTCATCCTATGGTGACAAGTTATCTTTGAGTTCATAGCAGACACTATCTCTTCACCCTATAGTGATATGTTATGTTACACTTTGTGAGTTCACAGTAGACACTCTTTCTCTTCATCCTATAGTGACATGTCACATTTTCTGAGTTCACAGTGGACACTTTATCTCTTCATCCTATGGTGACAAGTTATCTTTGAGTTCACAGCGGACACTATCTCTTCACCCTATAGTGATACGTTATGTTACACTTTGTGAGTTCACAGTAGACACTCTTTTTCTTCATCCTATAGTGACATGTCACATTTTCTGAGTTCGCAGTGGACACTTTATCTCTTCATCCTATGGTGACAAGTTATCTTTGAGTTCACAGCGGACACTATCTCTTCCTATAGTGATATGTTATGTTACACTTTGTGAGTTCACAGTAGACACTCTTTCTCTTCATCCTATAGTGACATGTCACATTTTCTGAGTTCACAGTGGACACTTTATCTCTTCATCCTATGGTGACAAAGTTATCTTTGAGTTCACAGCGGACACTATCTCTTCCTATAGTGATATGTTATGTTACACTTTGTGAGTTCACAGTAGACACTCTTTCTCTTCATCCTATAGTGACATGTCACATTTTCTGAGTTCACAGTGGACACTTTATCTCTTCATCCTATGGTGACAAGTTATCTTCGAGTTCATAGCGGACACTATCTCTTCACCCTATAGTGATATGTTATGTTACACTTTGTGAGTTCACAGTAGACACTTTCTCTTCATCCTATAGTGACATGTCACATTTTCTGAGTTCACAGTGGACACTTTATCTCTTCATCCTATGGTGACAAGTTATCTTTGAGTTCATAGCGGACACTATCTCTTCACCCTATAGTGATATGTTATGTTACACTTTGTGAGTTCACAGTAGACACTCTTTCTCTTCATCCTATAGTGACATGTCACATTTTCTGAGTTCACAGTGGACACTTTATCTCTTCATCCTATGGTGACAAGTTATCTTTGAGTTCATAGCGGACACTATCTCTTCACCCTATAGTGATATGTTATGTTACACTTTGTGAGTTCACAGTAGACACTCTTTCTCTTCATCCTATAGTGACATGTCACATTTTCTGAGTTCACAGTGGACACTTTATCTCTTCATCCTATGGTGACAAGTTATCTTTGAGTTCACAGCGGACACTATCTCTTCCTATAGTGATATGTTATGTTACACTTTGTGAGTTCACAGTGGACCCTTTATCTCTTCATCCTATGGTGACAAGTTATCTTTGAGTTCACAGCGGACACTATCTCTTCACCCTATAGTGATATGTTATGTTACACTTTGTGAGTTCACAGTAGACACTCTTTCTCTTCATCCTACAGTGACATGTCACATTTTCTGAGTTCACAGTGGAACCTATCTCTTCACCCTATAGTGATATGTTATGTCACACTTTCTAAATTCACAGTGAACACTATCTCTTCACCTTCATAATGAGAAGCTAGCTAAAGCTTCGGAGTTCACAGTGGACACTCTACCCTTCACCCTATAGTTTCAATTTTTTGTCAGACTTTATGAGTTCACAGTGAATGTCACACTTCACAGTGATAGCTGTATCTCTTCACTGTATTTTGAGAAGCTAGCGAACACTCATAGTGAACACTCCATCTCTTCATCCTATGGTGATAAGTTATCTTTGAATTCTCTATGGACACACTATCTCTTCACCTTATAGTGAGAAACTCTCAATCTTTCTGAGCTCGCATTGGACTCATCGCTCCTGTAAGAGCTAATGTTGTATTGTTTTACAAATGGACTATCTTATCTTATATATAAGCTTCAAGCATACACAGTTAGTAATGTCAGGAGGAAACTAGAGCCTTAGGCACTGAAACGGGGCTATTTAAATGTAAAATAGGCTGTTGGAATAATTCCACTAACTCTTTGTTCCATCTCATGGCGAAGAGCCATACTTGTAGTCTCACACATTCCTCTCAACAAGGATCTCTAGTGCATTAGTGTAATTGTACACATATATATATTTTTTAAAAACCTGCTGGAACAGACATTTATTATGAAACCAACCTGATGAAATGATAAAATAATGTCTTCACTGCATGTTACCAATATTTGTAAAAAATTTCACTTGTCACGGGATATTAAGCTCTGTGATTTGCTGCAACACATTTCCCTTAGCTCCGCTTACACTTTGCACGGATTCCGAATTGGACCTGGGTTGACTTCAATGTCCCCAGCTGGTTTGGTGACACAATAACAAAAAGACATGTACATTGGTATTGGGTCGCATCACAGGCAAAGTCCAACAATATGATGTCCTGGTATGACCGGTGTTGTTGTTGTTGTTACTCACCTAACCCACAAGCATTAAGGTGCGCGATTGGCTTTTATCATCCTATCATATATTTAGATGCGAATTAGCACTTGCTATTTTGAAGATAAATTCTAAAATTTCGTGCAATTTACCACGGTGCGAATCTATGCTAAATAGATGAGATTATCAATTGCGAATCTACGCAATTTAGCGTAGATTATAGCTTTCTAATTAGACAATATATTCCCCGTTTCCAAAATCGAAATTGAATATTTTCTGCGAATCTATGCTACCTAGCTGAGATTATCAAGTGCGAATCTACGCAATTTAGCTGAGATTATAAATGACAATTATAAAGTGCGAATCTATGCTAAATAGACGGATTATCAAGTGCGAATCTACGCTGACATTATGTAAACCTCATGTCAATGCCGAAGGGGCGTAACTCCTTGCACTGGGCTCGGTTTCCTCTGGTGAAGGCCTACTTAAGTATGACAAAATTATTTGGCCGTTCCATAGCACTGAACTCGCATCGATGGATTCCTGAATAATTTCCCTTCGTGGTTAGACCGAGTTCGACAAGATCCGTTATGTCCTTCACCTGTTGCGGGCGCTTTTATTGCATTTGTTTTTGAGGGACTACAACAATCTAGCCCCAGAACTCACTAGCTTCCGCCAATACGGAAATAGCCGAACGTGAGATTGGGACTACAACTGACGCCATCTTCATGTTGATAGTCACGTGGATGTGAATTTATTAAGGTCACCGTATGACGCGAACAGCGCAAGCGCACATGAGCGTATTAAACCGTATTTGCGCATGACATGAATAAAATGGTGATGCCGATTTCAATCAGTCACAACAGAAGTACGGGTTAATCTTTTCTAAAATGAAATAAAAGCGCCCGTTAAATTTCCTGGACCAGCAATATATTGTCTAATTAGAAAAGTTATAATCTCAGCTACATAGCGTAGATTCGCACTTGATAATCTCAACTATGTAGCATAGATTCGCAAAACAATTTTCGGACTTTTGATCTGAGAAATGGGCAATATATTGTCTAATTAGCAAGTTATTATCTAAGCTAAATAGCGTAGATTCGCACTTGAGATTATCTTCTAAATGGTATTCACCATCATATTTTGTTAAATACGGATGGACTTTGTAAATATATTCAATCTTGAAAAAGGTATATTACATGTTGAAATATTGAATCTACCACATTTGTAATTAGCTACAATATTGGAGGTTTTCAAATCAAATATCGAAAACTCTTCTGCGCATCATTGCTATCTTCTCCAAGGTTAAGAGATAGGGCAAAGGGAAAATACACTCCTCGGTTGCTACTCGGCTGAAGTCACGGGTCACTTTACAGACAGACTTAGCAAACTCCAAAGATGCAGAATACAAGAATTCCTCAAAAGCAAGAAAAACATGGTTTAAAATACTACAAATATTTTATTCCATTTTATGTGATAAGAACTCATTAAAAGCAAGAAAAACACGGTCTAAAATACTACAAATAATTTATTCACATCTATGTGAGGTTCTTCAGCATATATGAACTTTTCCACCATATCACTGGTTGAAGATAATCTCCCACGTTAAAAGATCGGGCAAACTGAAAATAGACTCCCAGGTTGCTACTCGGCTGAAATCACGGGTCAGAGAACAGACAGCCTATCAGCTAAATTGCATACATTCTCATTCCATAATATCACCTAGATAGCATACACAATCACATGTTCCATTTGTGAAACCGCTATTATATTATCTAATAACACTTAAAATCTAAGCTAATTTGCGCAATGCATCGTTTTACATTCTCCATTAATCTATAGCATTTCTTGGTTTAACGAATGTATGCGTTTCTGAGAATCATCTATAGGTGGGATTAATCACATGCCAATCTACGCAATTCCCCTTCATAATGCTTCACGTCAAACGGTATGTTATAAACGAGGTGAATACGATGTTTTAATGACCAGAGAAAACATTCACCGAGGCCGAATGACCAAGAATATTGGTTTCCTCCGTGCCCATTCGTAAAACGTCCGGTGTTCATTTCTCTGGATCAGCAAAATATTTTCTATAATTGGCAAGTTATATCAGCTAAATTGCGTACAATCGCATTTCATATTATCGCCTAGGTAGCATAAAATTCTCCTATCTTTCATTTGTGAAACAGTTCATATATTATCTAATACCAACTTAAAATCTAACCAGGGCAATGCATCCTTATCTAATACGAACTTAAAATCTAACCGGGGCAATGCATCCTTTTACAGCCCCCATTCATTCTATAGCATTTCTTGGTTTAACAAATGTACGGAATTTAGTTAGATTTATATTATAACTTACAAAAAGAGAAAAACGATAACCTGCGAGCTGTGTTCACAACGCTTCCCACCAAATGGTATGTTATAAACGCTCTCTACCTCCTAAATGGTATTCACCATAGCATATCTATGAATACGGATGAACTTTTTAGATGTAAATATGATCAATCTTGAAAACATGTTGAAATATTGAGTGTACCACCTTTCTAATTAGTATATTGGATGTTTTGAAATCAAAAATCGACAACTTTTATGCGCATCTATGCTGTCGTCTCGAGGGTTAACAGATAGGGCAAAGTTAAAATACACTCCTCGTTGCTACTCGGCTGAAGTCACGTGTTCATGAACAGACAGGCTTAGCAAACTTAAAAGATAGAGAATACAACGATAAGAACTCCCTCAAAGCAAGAAAAACACGGTCTAAAATACTACAACTACTTTAGTCCCTTTTATGTCAGGTTCTTCAGCATATATGACTTCTCCTCCATACCACTTTCCTCCATTTCTCAGTAGCGCTACATTTTATTTACTTCTTTCTAAATATGCATTTCTTTTCCCGACAACACACCAAAGGAAAAATCGAAATTTAAACTGAGTCATTCTTCTGACGTTATGCTTGAACTGTCCCAGCCATTTGAATGATTGTTCTGCACACTGTGTGTTCACTCCGTGTATTTCACTGAATTTCCCCAACTTCTGTTGAAATCTGCAGCAAGGGTTGTTTCCCAGTGGCATGCATGTTTTCTTTTTGTGTTTAAGACAGTGGAATAAATCTAACACATAATCCCGGTCGCTTAGAATATATTTTGCTCCATGATTACCATTCTTTGACAGATTTTCCAGAAATGGCACAAACTCGCAAGCTCTATCGTATCCGATGTACCATATGTTATTGTCATCATCAGTGCATGTGCGTAGAAGAAAGGCAAATACTTGGCTACATGATTGACAGGTGTACATTTCTGAAAAGTCAACAATGTGACCACATGATCTGACTATTGACAGAATACCGGTAGTTCTATTGTAGAATCTGTCGACTTTGTTCTTCTCTTTGCAGCCGAAAAGAACGCTTTCGTTATCATTACTGGGTAAACCATTGCAGTATTCCACAATACAACTCGTTTTAAGGACCAGAGAAAACATTCACCGAGGCCGAATGCCCAAAAATATTGGTCTTCTCTGGTCCATAAAACGTCTTATTTACCGGATCGGAATCGCATATTCGTTCTATTATTTGAAACAATCAAAATACGTTTGAATTTACATTGACTGCAAGAAATATATATGGGGAACCGCGATTATTCTGATCATTTTCATTAGAAATTATTAAAGAGTTGGTGGAGTGACTGTTCAGCATGCCGTGCTTGAACAAAAACAGGCATTTACACTGCTCTCTCGATATCTAGCGCTAATATTTCCCAGTCACTCTATACTATACACTTGTATTTCAACATTTACATTAGATGACATCGCCCATTCGTAAAACGCCCGGTGTTCATTTTCCCGGATCAGCAAAATATTTTTTATAAATGGCAAGTTATATCAGCTAAATTGCATACAATCGCATTTCACATTATTGCCTAGGTAGCATAAAATTTTCCTATCTTTCATTTGCGAAACAGTTCATATATTATCTAATACGAACTTAAAATCTAACCGGGGCAATGCATCCTTTTACAGCGCCCATTCATTCTATAGCATTTCTTGGTTTAACAAATGTACGGATCTACGCTATTTAGCTGAGATTATTAAGTGCGAATCTACGCAATTTAGCTGAGATTATAACTTTTCTAATTAGACAATATATTGTCTCTCTCCCAAATCAAAAATTGGAAACATGTTTTGCGAATCTACGCTATTTAGCTGAGATTATTAAGTGCGAATCTACGCAATTTAGCTGAGATTATAACTTTTCTAATTAGACAATATATTCTCTCTTTCTCAAGTTAAAAATTGCAGACATGTTTTGCGAATCTACCCTATTTAGCTGAGATTATCAAGTGCGAATCTACGCAATTTAGCTGAGATTATAGTTCTTCTAATTAGACAATATATTCTCTCTTTCTGAAATCAAAAACTGCAAACATGTTTTGCGAATCTACTCTATTTAGCTGAGATTATCAAGTGCGAATCTACGCAATTTAGCTGAGATTATAACTTTTCTAATTAGACAATATATTCTCTCTTACTCAAATCAAAAACTGGAAACATGTTTTGCGAATCTACGCTATTTAGCTGAGATTATTAAGTGCGAATCTACGCAATTTAGCTGAGATTATAACTTTTCTAATTAGACAATATATTCTCTCTCCCAAATCAAAAATTGGAAACATGTTTTGCGAATCTACCCTATTTAGCTGAGATTATCAAGTGCGAATCTACGCTATTTAGCTTAGATTATAACTTTTCGAATTAGACAATATATTGTCCCTTTCTCAAATAAAAACTGCAAACAAGTTTTGCGAATCTACGCAATTTAGCTGAGATTATCAAGTGCGAATCCCGCAATTTAGCTGAGATTATAGTTCTTCTAATTAGACAATATATTCTCTCTTTCTGAAATCAAAAACTGCAAACATGTTTTGCGAATCTACTCTATTTAGCTGAGATTATCAAGTGCGAATCTACGCAATTTAGCTGAGATTATAACTTTTCTAATTAGACAATATATTCTCTCTTTCTCAAATCAAAAACTGGAAACATGTTTTGCGAATCTACGCTACTTAGCTGAGATTATCAACTGCGAATCTACGCAATTTAGCAGAGATTATAACTTTTCTAATTAGACAAAATATTCTCTTCCTCAAATCAACAACTGGAAACACGTTTTGCGAATCTACGCAATTTAGCTGAGATTATAAGTTTTCTAATTAGACAATATATTGCCCCTTTCTCAAATCAAAAACTGCAAAATGTTTTGCGAATCTACGCTATTTAGCTGAGATTATCAAGTTTTGCGATTCTACGCTACTTAGCTGAGATTATCAACTGCGAATCTACGCAATTTAGCTGAGATTATAACTTTTCTAATTAGACAATATATTCTCTCTTTCTCAAATCAAAAACTGGAAACATGTTTTGCGAAACTACACTATTTAGATGAGATTATCAAGTGCGAATCCACGCAATTTAGCTGAGATTATAAGTTTTCTAATTAGACAATATATTGCCCCTTTCTCAAATCAAAAACTGCAAAATGTTTTGCGAATCTACGCTATTTAGCTGAGATTATCAAGTTTTGCGACTCTACGCTACTTAGCTGAGATTATCAACTGCGAATCTACGCAATTTAGCTGAGATTATAACTTTTCTAATTAGACAATATATTCTCTCTTTCTCAAATCAAAAACTGGAAACATGTTTTGCGAAACTACGCTACTTAGCTGAGATTATCAACTGCGAATCTATGCAATTTAGCTGAGATTATAACTTTTCTAATTAGACAATATATTGTCTCTCTCCCAAATCAAAAATTGGAAACATGTTTTGCGAATCTACCCTATTTAGCTGAGATTATCAAGTGCGAATCTACGCTATTTAGCTTAGATTATAACTTTTCGATTAGACAATATATTGTCCCTTTCTCAAATAAAAACTGCAAACAAGTTTTGCGAATCTACGCAATTTAGCTGAGATTATCAAGTGCGAATCTACGCAATTTAGCTGAGATTATAGTTCTTCTAATTAGACAATATATTCTCTTTCTGAAATCAAAAACTGCAAACATGTTTTGCGAATCTACTCTATTTAGCTGAGATTATCAAGTGCGAATCTACGCAATTTAACTGAGATTATAACTTTTCTAATTAGACAAAATATTCTCTTCCTCAAATCAACAACTGGAAACACGTTTTGCGAATCTACGCAATTTAGCTGAGATTATAAGTTTTCTAATTAGACAATATATTGCCCCTTTCTCAAATCAAAAACTGCAAAATGTTTTGCGAATCTACGCTATTTAGCTGAGATTATCAAGTTTTGCGACTACGCTACTTAGCTGAGATTATCGACTGCGAATCTACGCAATTTAGCTGAGATTATAACTTTTCTAATTAGACAATATATTCTCTCTTTCTCAAATCAAAAACTGGAAACATGTTTTGTGAAACTACGCTATTTAGATGAGATTATCAAGTGCGAATCTACGCAATTTAGCTGAAATTATAACTTTTCTAATTAGACAATATATTCTCTCTTTCTCAAATCAAAATCTGCAAACAGGTTTTGCGAATCTACGCTATTTAGCTGAGATTATCAACTGTGAATCTACGCAATTTACCTTAGATTATAACTTTTCTAATTAGACAATATATTGCCCCTTTCTCAAATCAAAAACTGCAAACATGTTTTGCGAATCTACGCTATTTAGCTGAGATTATCAAGTGCGAATCTACGGTATTTAGCTGAGATTATAACTTTTCTAATTAGACAATATATTGCCCCTTTCTCAAATAAAAACTACAAACAAGTTTTGCGAATCCACGCAATTTAGCTGCGATTATCAAGTGCGAATCTACGCAATTTAGCTGAGATTATAGCTCTTCTAATTAGACAATATATTCTCTCTTTCTGAATCAAAAACTGCAAACATGTTTTGCGAATCTACGCTACTTAGCTGAGATTATCAACTGCGAATCTATGCAATTTAGCAGAGATTATAACTTTTCTAATTAGACAAAATATTCTTTGTCAAATCAACAACTGGAAACACGTTTTGCGAATCAACACAATTTAGCTGAGATTATAACTTTTCTAATTAGACAATATATTGCCCCTTTCTCAAAACAAAAACTGCAAACATGTTTTGCGAATCTACGTTATTTAGCTGAGATTATCAATTGCGAATCTACGCAATTTAGCTGAGATTATAACTTTTCTTAATTAGATAATATATTCTCTCTCTTTCAAATCAAAATCTGCAAACATGTTTTGCAATCTACGCTATTTAGCTGAGATTATCATCTGCGACTCTACGCAATTTTAGCTGAGATTATAAATCTTTCTTAATTAGACAATATGTATTTTCTCTTCCTCAACTCAAAAATCTGAAACATGCTTCTGCAATCTACGCTACTTAGATGAGATTATCAACTGCGAATCTACGCAATTTAGCAGAGATTATAACTTTTCTAATTAGACAAAATATTCTCTTCCTCAAATCAACAACTGGAAACACGTTTTGCGAATCTACGCAATTTAGCTGAGTTTATAAGTTTTCTAATTGGACAATATATTGCCCCTTTCTCAAATCAAAAACTGCAAAATGTTTTGCGAATCTACGCTATTTGGCTGAGATTATCAAGTTTTGCGACTCTACGCTACTTAGCTGAGATTATCAACTGCGAATCTACGCAATTTAGCTGAGATTATAACTTTTCTAATTAGACAATATATTCTCTCTTTCTCAAATCAAAAATGGAAACATGTTTTGCGAAACTACGCTATTTAGATGAGATTATCAAGTGCGAATCTACGCAATTTAGCTGAGATTATAACTTTTCTAATTAGACAATATATTGCCCCTTTCTCAAATAAAAACTACAAACAAGTTTTGCGAATCCACGCAATTTAGCTGCGATTATCAAGTGCGAATCTACGCAATTTAGCTGAGATTATCAAGTGCGAATCTACGCAATTTAGCTGAGATTATAGTTCTTCTAATTAGACAATATATTCTCTCTTTCTGAAATCAAAAACTGCAAACATGTTTTGCGAATCTACGCTAGTTAGCTGAGATTATCAAGTGCGAATCTACGGTATTTAGCTGAGATTATAACTTTTCTAATTAGACAATATATTGCCCCTTTCTCAAATAGAAACTACAAACAAGTTTTGCGAATCTACGCAATTTAGCTGAGATTATCAAGTGCGAATCTACGCAATTTAGCTAAGATTGTAGCTCTTCTAATTAGACAATATATTCTCTCTTTCTGAAATCAAAAACTGCAAACATGTTTTGCGAATGTACTCTATTTAGCTGAGATTATCAAGTGCGAATCTGCGCAATTTAGCTGAGATTATAATTTTTCTAATTAGACAATATATTCTCTCTTTCTCAAATCAAAAACTGGAAACATGTTTTGCGAATCTACGCTACTTAGCTGAGATTATCAACTGCGAATCTACGCAATTTAGGCAGAGATTATAACTTTTCTAATTAGACAATATATTTTCTCTCTCCCAAATCAAAAATTGGAAACATGTTTTGCTAATCTACGCTATTTAGCTGAGATTATTAAGTGCGAATCTACGCAATTTAGCTGAGATTATAACTTTTCCTATTAGACAATATATTCTCTCTTTCTCAAATCAAAAACTGGAAACATGTTTTGCGAATCTACGCTACTTAGCTGAGATTATCAACTGCGAATCTACGCAATCTAGCAGAGATTATAACTTTTCTAATTAGACAAAATATTCTCTTCCTCAAATCAACAACTGGAAACACGTTTTGCGAATCTACGCAATTTAGCTGAGATTATAAGTTTTCTAATTAGACAATATATTGCCCCTTTCTCAAATCAAAAACTGCAAAATGTTTTGCGAATCTACGCTATTTAGCTGAGATTATCAAGTTTTGCGACTCTACGCTACTTAGCTGAGATTATCAACTGCGAATCTACGCAATTTAGCTGAGATTATAACTTTTCTAATTAGACAATATATTCTCTCTTTCTCAAATCAAAAACTGGAAACATGTTTTGCGAATCTACGCTATTTAGATGAGATTATCAAGTGCGAATCTACGCAATTTAGCTGAGATTATAACTTTTCTAATTAGACAATAAATTCTCTCTTTCTCAAATCAAAATCTGCAAACATGTTTTGCGAATCTACGCTATTTAGCTGAGATTATCAACTGCGAATCTACGCAATTTAGCTGAGATTATAACTTTTCTAATTAGACAAAATATTCTCTTCCTCAAATCCACAACTGGAAACACGTTTTGCGAATCTACGCAATTTAGCTGAGATTATAACTTTTCTAATTAGACAATATATTGTCCCTTTCTCAAATCAAAAACTGCAAACATGTTTTGCGAATCTACGCTATTTAGCTGAGATTATCAAGTGCGAATCTACGGTATTTAGCTGAGATTATAACTTTTCTAATTAGACAATATATTGCCCCTTTCTCAAATAAAAACTACAAACAAGTTTTGCGAATCTACGCAATTTAGCTGAGATTATCAAGTGCGAATCTACGCAATTTAGCTGAGATTATAGCTGTTCTAATTAGACAATATATTCTCTCTTTCTGAAATCAAAAACAGCAAACATGTTTTGCGAATCTACGCTACTTAGCTGAGATTATCAACTGCGAATCTATGCAATTTAGCAGAGATTATAACTTTTCTAATTAGACAAAATATTCTCTTTCTCAAATCAACAACTGGAAACACGTTTTGCGAATCAACGCAATTTAGCTGAGATTATAACTTTTCTAATTAGACAATATATTGCCCCTTTCTCAAATCAAAAACTGCAAACATGTTTTGCGAATCTACGCAATTTAGCTGAGATTATCAGATGCGAATCTACGCTATTTATCTTAGATTATAACTTTGCTAATTAGACAATATATTGCCTCTTTCTCAAATCAAAAGTCCGAAAATTCTTTTGCGAATCTACGCTAAATAGCTGAGATTATCAACTGCGAATCTATGCTATTTAGCTTACATTATAACTTTCTAATTAGACAATATAAACATTGTACCCAAGGATTGTCTTCTAACTTTCGCAAAAATTGCTGGTTAATATTGTCTTCAATGCTATTTAGCACCATGTTGAAGGATAGGCAAAAGGGGAAATTAGCAAGGAAAAAGCCAATTGCGCACCTCACTTAGATGCGAATTAGCACTTGCTATTTTGAAGATAAATTCTAAAATTTCGTGCAATTTACCACGGTGCGAATCTATGCTAAATAGATGAGATTATCAATTGCGAATCTACGCAATTTTGCGTAGATTATAGCTTTCTAATTAGACAATATATTCCCTGTTTCCAAAATCGAAATTGAATATTTTCTGCGAATCTATGCTACCTAGCTGAGATTATCAAGTGCGAATCTACGCAATTTAGCTGAGATTATAAATGACAATTATAAAGTGCGAATCTATGCTAAATAGACGGATTATCAAGTGCGAATCTACGCTGACATTATGTAAACCTCATGTCAATGCCGAAGGGGCGTAACCCCTTGCACTGGGCTCGGTTTCCTCTGGCGAAGGCCTACTTAAGTATGACAAAATTATTTGGCCGTTCCATAGCACTGAACTCGCATCGATGGATTCCTGAATAATTTCCCTTCGTGGTTAGACCGAGTTCGACAAGATCCGTTATGTCCTTCACCTGTTGCGGGCGCTTTTATTGCATTTGTTTTTGAGGAACAACAACAATCTAGCCCCAGAACTCACTAGCTTCCGCCAATACGGAAATAGCCGAACGTGAGATTGGGACTACAACTGACCCCGTCTTCATGTTGATAGTCACGTGGATGTGAATTTATTAATGTCACCGTATGACGCGAACAGCGCGAGCGCACAGGAGCGTATTAAACCGTATTTGCGCATGACATGAATAAAATGGTGATGCCGATTTCAATCAGTCACAGCAGAAGTACGGGTTAATCTTTTCTAAAATGAAATAAAAGCGCCCGTTAAATTTCCTGGACCAGCAATATATTGTCTAATTAGAAAAGTTATAATCTCAGCTAAATAGCGTAGATTCGCACTTGATAATCTCAACTATGTAGCATAGATTCGCAAAACAATTTTCGGACTTTTGATCTGAGAAACGGGCAATATATTGTCTAATTAGCAAGTTATAATCTAAGCTAAATAGCGTAGATTCGCACTTGAGATTATCTTCTAAATTTCTAAATGGTATTCACCATCATATTTTTTTTAAATACGGATGGACTTTGTAAATATATTCAATCTTGAAAAAGGTATATTACATGTTGAAATATTGAATCTACCACATTTGTAATTAGCTACAATATTGGAGGTTTTCAAATCAAATATCGAAAACTCTTCTGCGCATCATTGCTATCTTCTCCAAGGTTAAGAGACAGGGCAAAGTGAAAATACACTCCTCGGTTGCTACTCGGCTGAAGTCACGGGTCACTTTACAGACAGGCTTAGCAAACTCCAAAGATGCAGAATACAAGAATTCCTCAAAAGCAAGAAAAACACGGTTTAAAATACTACAAATATTTTATTCCATTTTATGTGATAAGAACTCATTAAAAGCGAGAAAAACACGGTCTAAAATACTACAAATAATTTATTCACATCTATGTGAGGTTCTTCAGCATATATGAACTTTTCCACCATATCACTGGTTGAAGATAATCTCCCACGTTAAAAGATCGGGCAAACTGAAAATAGACTCCCAGGTTGCTACTCGGCTGAAATCACGGGTCAGAGAACAGACAGCCTAGCAGCTAAATTGCATACATTCTCATTCCATAATATCACCTAGATAGCATACACAATCACAGGTTTCATTTGTGAAACCGCTATTATATTATCTAATAACACTTAAAATCTAAGCTAATTTGCGCAATGCATCGTTTTACATTCTCCATTAATTCTATAGCATTTCTTGGTTTAACGAATGTATGCGTTTCTGAGAATCATCTACAGGTGGGATTAATCACATGCCAATCTACGCAATTCCCCTTCATAACGCTTCACGTCAAACGGTATGTTATAAACGAGGTGAATACGATGTTTTAATGACCAGAGAAAACATTCACCGAGGCCGAATGCCCAAGAATATTGGTTTCCTCCGTGCCCATTCGTAAAACGTCCGGTGTTCATTTCTCTGGATCAGCAAAATATTTTCTATAATTGGCAAGTTATATCAGCTAAATTGCGTACAATCGCATTTCATATTATCGCCTAGGTAGCATAAAATTCTCCTATCTTTCATTTGTGAAACAGTTCATATATTGTCTAATACGAACTTAAAATCTAACCAGGGCAATGCATCCTTATCTAATACGAACTTAAAATCTAACCGGGGCAATGCATCCTTTTACAGCCCCAATTCATTCTATAGCATTTCTTGGTTTAACAAATGTACGGAATTTAGTTAGATTTATATTATAACTTACAAAAAGAGAAAAACGATAACCTGCGAGCTGTGTTCACAACGCTTCCCAACAAATGGTATGTTATAAACGCTCTCTACCTCCTAAATGGTATTCACCATAGCATATCTATGAATACGGATGAACTTTTTACATGTAAATATGTTCAATCATGAAAACATGTTGAAATATTGAGTGTACCACCTTTCTAATCAGTATATTGGATGTTTTGAAATCAAAAATCGACAACTTTTATGCGCATCTATGCTGTTGTCTCGAGGGTTAACAGATAGGGCAAAGTTAAAATACACTCCTCGTTGCTAGCAAACTTAAAAGATGAAGAATACAACGATAAGAACTCCCTCAAAGCAAGAAAAATACGGTCTAAAATACTACAACTACTTTAGTCCCTTTTATGTCAGGTTCTTCAGCATATATGACTTCTCCTCCATACCACTTTCCTCCATTTCTCAGTAGCGCTACATTTTATTTACTTCTTTCTAAATATGCATTTCTTTTCCCGACAACGCACCAAAGGAAAAATCGAAATTTAAACTCAGTCATTCTTCTGACGTTATGCTTGAACTGTCACAGCCATTTGAATGATTGTTCTGCACACTGTGTGTTCACTCCGTGTATTTCACTGAATTTCCCCAACTTCGGGTGAAATCTGCAGCAAGGGTTGTTTCCCAGTGGCATGCATGTTTTCTTTTTGTGTTTAAGACAGTGGAATAAATCTAACACATAATCCCGGTCGCTTAGAAGATATTTTGCTCCATGATTACCATTCTTTGACAGATTTTCCAGAAATGGCACAAACTCGCAAGCTCTATCGTATCCGATGTACCATATGTTATTGTCATCATCAGTGCATGTGCGTAGAAGAAAGGCAAATACTTGACTACATGATTGACAGGTGTACATTTCTGAAAAGTCAACGATGTGACCACATGATCTGACTATTGACAGAATACCGGTAGTTCTATTGTAGAATCTGTCGACTTTGTTCTTCGCTTTGCAGCCGACAAGAACGCTTTCGTTATCATTACTGGGTAAACCATTGCAGTATTCCACAATACGACTCGTTTTAAGGACCAGAGAAAACATTCACCGAGGCCGAATGCCCAAAAATATTGGTCTTCTCTGGTCCATAAAACGTCTTATTTACCGGATCGGAATCGCATATTCGTTCTATTATTTGAAACAATCAAAATACGTTTGAATTTACATTGACTGCAAGAAATATATATGGGGAACCGCGATTATTCTGATCATTTTCATTAGAAATTATTAAAGAGTTGGTGGAGTGACTGTTCAGCATGCCGTGCTTGAACAAAAACAGGCATTTACACTGCTCTCTCGATATCTAGCGCTAATATTTCCCAGTCACTCTATGCTATACACTTGTATTTCAACATTAAACATTAGATGACATCGCCCATTCGTAAAACGCCCGGTGTTCATTTTCCCGGATCAGCAAAATATTTTTTATAATTGGCAAGTTATATCAGCTAAATTGCATACAATCGCATTTCATATTATTTATTGCCTAGGTGGCATAAAATTTTCCTATCTTTCATTTGCGAAACAGTTCATATATTATCATCCTTTTATGCATCCTTTTACAGCCCCCATTCATTCTATAGCATTTCTTGGTTTAACAAATGTACGGATCTACGCTATTTAGCTGAGATTATTAAGTGCGAATCTACGCAATTTAGCTGAGATTATAACTTTTCTAATTAGACATGTCTCTCTCCCAAATCAAAAATTGGAAACATGTTTTGCGAATCTACGCTATTTAGCTGAGATTATTAAGTGCGAATCTACGCAATTTAGCTGAGATTATAACTTTTCTAATTAGACAATATATTCTCTCTTTCTCAAATCAAAAATTGCAGACATGTTTTGCGAATCTACCCTATTCAGCTGAGATTATCAAGTGCGAATCTACTCTATTTAGCTTAGATTATAACTTTTCGAATTAGACAATATATTGTCCCTTTCTCAAATAAAAACTGCAAACAAGTATTGCGAATCTACGCAATTTAGCTGAGATTATCAAGTGCGAATCTACGCAATTTAGCTGAGATTATAGTTCTTCTAATTAGACAATATATTCCCTCTTTCTGAAATCAAAAACTGCAAACATGTTTTGCGAATCTACTCTATTTAGCTGAGATTATCAAGTGCGAATCTACGCAATTTAGCTGAGATTATAACTTTTCTAATTAGACAATATATTCTCTCTTTCTCAAATCAAAACTGGAAAGATGTTTTGCGAATCTACGCTACTTAGCTGAGATTATCAACTGCGAATCTACGCAATTTAGCAGAGATTATAACTTTTCTAATTAGACAAAATATTCTCTTCCTTAAATCAACAACTGGAAACACATTTTGCGAATCTACACAAGTTAGCTGAGATTATAAGTTTTCTAATTAGACAATATATTGCCCCTTTCTCAAATCAAAAACTGCAAAATGTTTTGCGAATCTACGCTATTTAGCTGAGATTATCAAGTTTTGCGACTCTACGCTACTTAGCTGAGATTATCAACTGCGAATCTACGCAATTTAGCTGAGATTATAACTTTTCTAATTAGACAATATATTCTCTCTTTCTCAAATCAAAAAATGGAAACATGTTTTGCGAAACTACGCTATTTAGATGAGATTATCAAGTGCGAATCTACGCAATTTAGCTGAGATTATAACTTTTCTAATTAGACAATATATTCTCTCTTTCTCAAATCAAAATCGGCAAACATGTTTTGCGAATCTACGCTATTTAGCTGAGATTATCAACTGCGAATCTACGCAATTTAGCTGAGATTATAACTTTTCTAATTAGACAAAATATTCTCTTCCTCAAATCCACAACTGGAAACACGTTTTGCGAATCTACGCAATTTAGCTGAGATTATAACTTTTCTAATTAGACAATATATTGCCCCTTTCTCAAATAAAAACTACAAACAAGTTTTGCGAATCTACGCAATTTAGCTGAGATTATCAAGTGCGAATCTACGCAATTTAGCTGAGATTATAACTTTTCTAATTAGACAATATATTCTCTCTTTCTCAAATCAAAACTGGAAAGATGTTTTGCGAATCTACGCTACTTAGCTGAGATTATCAACTGCGAATCTACGCAATTTAGCAGAGATTATAACTTTTCTAATTAGACAAAATATTCTCTTCCTCAAATCAACAACTGGAAACACGTTTTGCGAATCTACGCAATTTAGCTGAGATTATAAGTTTTCTAATTAGACAATATATTGCTCCTTTCTCAAATCAAAAACTGCAAAATGTTTTGCGAATCTACGCTATTTAGCTGAGATTATCAAGTTTTGCGACTCTACGCTACTTAGCTGAGATTATCAACTGCGAATCTACGCAATTTAGCTGAGATTATAACTTTTCTAATTAGACAATATATTCTCTCTTTCTCAAATCAAAAAATGGAAACATGTTTTGTAAAACTACGCTATTTAGATGAGATTATCAAGTGCGAATCTATGCAATTTAGCTGAGATTATAACTTTTCTAATTAGACAATATATTCTCTCTTTCTCAAATCAAAATCGGCAAACATGTTTTGCGAATCTACGCTATTTAGCTGAGATTATCAACTGCGAATCTACGCAATTTAGCTGAGATTATAACTTTTCTAATTAGACAAAATATTATCTTCCTCAAATCCACAACTGGAAACACGTTTTGCGAATCTACGCAATTTAGCTGAGATTATAACTTTTCTAATTAGACAATATATTGCCCCTTTCTCAAATCAAAAACTGCAAACATGTTTTGCGAAGCTACGCTATTTAGCTGAGATTATCAAGTGCGAATTTATGGTATTTAGCTGAGATTATAACTTTTCTAATTAGACAATATATTGCCCCTTCCTCAAATAAAAACTACAAACAAGTTTTGCGAATCTACGCAATTTAGCTGAGATTATCAAGTGCGAATCTACGCAATTTAGCTGAGATTATAGCTCTTCTAATTAGACAATATATTCTCTCTTTCTGAAATCAAAAACAGCAAACATGTTTTGCGAATCTACGCTACTTAGCTGAGATTATCAACTGCGAATCTATGCAATTTAGCAGAGATTATAACTTTTCTAATTCGACAAAATATTCTCTTTCTTAAATCAACAACTGGAAACACGTTTTGCGAATCAACGCAATTTAGCTGAGATTATAACTTTTCTAATTAGACAATATATTGCCCCTTTCTCAAATCAAAAACTGCAAAATGTTTTGCGAATCTACGCTATTTAGCTGAGATTATCAAGTTTTGCGACTCTACGCTACTTAGCTGAGATTATCAACTGCGAATCTACGCAATTTAGCTGAGATTATAACTTTTCTAATTAGACAATATATTCTCTCTTTCTCAAATCAAAAACTGGAAACATGTTTTGCGAAACTACGCTATTTAGATGAGATTATCAAGTGCGAATCTACGCAATTTAGCTGAGATTATAACTTTTCTAATTAGACAATAAATTCTCTCTTTCTCAAATCAAAATCTGCAAACATGTTTTGCGAATCTACGCTATTTAGCTGAGATTATCAACTGCGAATCTACGCAATTTAGCTGAGATTATAACTTTTCTAATTAGACAAAATATTCTCTTCCTCAAATCCACAACTGGAAACACGTTTTGCGAATCTACGCAATTTAGCTGAGATTATAACTTTTCTAATTAGACAATATATTGTCCCTTTCTCAAATCAAAAACTGCAAACATGTTTTGCGAATCTACGCTATTTAGCTGAGATTATCAAGTGCGAATCTACGGTATTTAGCTGAGATTATAACTTTTCTAATTAGACAAAATATTCTCTTCCTTAAATCAACAACTGGAAACACATTTTGCGAATCTACGCAAGTTAGCTGAGATTATAAGTTTTCTAATTAGACAATATATTGCCCCTTTCTCAAATCAAAAACTGCAAAATGTTTTGCGAATCTACGCTATTTAGCTGAGATTATCAAGTTTTGCGACTCTACGCTACTTAGCTGAGATTAGCAACTGCGAATCTACGCAATTTAGCTGAGATTATAACTTTTCTAATTAGACAATATATTCTCTCTTTCTCAAATCAAAAAATGGAAACATGTTTTGCGAAACTACGCTATTTAGATGAGATTATCAAGTGCGAATCTA
>JAVTVY010005877.1:0-38006 GCA_036873755.1 Hanleya hanleyi
GCCTGATCTATGGTCTGCATTGGAAGATGCCGTGGTAGATGTGGATCAAGTGCTTATCAATCGGTCATCAGACGAGTTGGACTGGTCATTTACCATGGACACTGTGGAAGCCAACGAAGAAAATCAGAAAGAAACTCCGGCCCAAGATATACCCGTTATAAATAAACGATAGAGCCAGGGTCCATCATCATTTGTCACCATGAAGCGCTGGGAGAAGGTGTTGGTTAACTTATACTACAGTCCCGACAGTCCGGCGGCCTATAGTGCATTGTCCGAGATTGGTTAAGAAAATAAGACACCTATACCTTACATCGATCTGTCCGTCGCCATTTTCTACGGAACCGGGTCATCGTGGGAGGAATAGATGCCCAGTGGCAAGCGGATTTGGTCGATATGAGCGCCTTTGCCAAACACAACGATGGGAATCGATATATCTTGACGTGCATCGATATCCTGTCGAAGTATGCGTGGGTGGTACTTATCCGGACGAAAACGGGGGCGAATCTCATAGCGGCGTTCAAAGACATCTTCAAGACCGGGCGCAAACCTTTGTATTTGCAAACCGACGAAGGCACGGAATTCCTCAACAGACCGTTCCAACAGTTTCTGAAAGCCCAGAAGGTGATTTTCTTCCATACGTACAACGAGACCAAGGCTTCCGTGGTGGAAAGGTTCAACAGGACATTCAAAGGCCGCGTGTATAAATATTTCACCTATAAGAATACAAGGCGGTACATCGATGTTCTCCCGAAACTTGTGAGTGGTTACAATCGAGCCTATCACCGGAGTATACAGAGAGCCCCCATTACCGTGACCCAACGCAATGAAGCCCAAGTCCGGCGTGTCTTGTACCCCAGGCAATCGCAGCGAACGCCGAAGGCGGTGTTCAAGATGGGGACCCTGTACGGATCAGTAAAGTCAAGGGCAAGTTCGAGAAAAGTTACTTGCCCAACTGGAGCGATGAGCACTTCCTGATTAAACGGCGCCTACCCCAACAGCAGCGAGTCTATGTACTGGAAGATCTTCAAGGGGAACCGTTGCTAGGGACGTTTTACGAGACGGAATTACAGCCTGTCGTAAAAACACAGCAAGACTACTACACGGTGGAGCAGATTTTGAAAACGGAACGCCGACGTGGCAATCTGTTTCATTTCGTCAAATGGCAAGGCTGGCCCAGTTCCTTCAATTCCTGGGTCGCTGCCAACCAGGTGAAACGACTATAAAGCCAGACACCACTACCGTCATCCTTCATTCCACGTCCGACCACGGTGCTATGGACAAGCAGCAGCTGCCTCTGAACACAGCGTCTCCCAAAACGCGCAAAGCGCAAGTGGGCTTTGTGGTGATAGTGCTAACCCTGCTGAGTGTGTTGTACGGAGGTGTGTTTTACGACGTAGCCTATGTCAGCACGCTACTTAACCAACTGAGAACACCAGTCATCAGTGAAACCAGTCTACAGAGAGCACCAGTCAACCCCGTATCGAGCCCGGTCACCACCACACCCCGTGTACAAGCCACGTCGAGCTCCACACCAAGCTCCACACCTACACCAAGTACACCAAGTACGTCTGAAGACCCACCGGATTTCATCCCTCACAGTGAACAGACAACGACGACCGTCGTTGTACCCACCACCATCATCACTCGCAGTGAACAGACAACGACGACCGACGTTGTACCCACCACCACCACTCCAGTTCACTCGTACGAAATTTACAAGAGCGGGTTACCACGACAGCGGATACAGCTCGAACCATGGACCCTCGGTGGCAGCATCCCTTCACTTGCGTCATCGCAGGACCGACGGGCTCCGGCAAAACGCACTTCGTCAGGAAGCTCCTTCAACACGCCGACAGCATGATCACCCCACCCATTGCCCGAGTCTTGTGGTGTTACGGAGAATGGCAGGAAGCGTATGCAGCAATGCCCCACATCACGTTCGTGGAAGGCCTACCCAATCTGGCCGATTTGGAACCCGACACCTTGGTGGTTCTGGATGATCTCATTGCGGAGACGGATGCGCGGGTCACCCAACTCGGGGTCGACGGCTCGACGGCTCAGCATCATCTACTTTGTGCAGAATCTGTGTAAAAACACAGAACATCGGAACATCAGCTTAAATGCCCACTACCTGGTGGTCTTCAAAACCCCGAGAGATACGACTCAACTGCTGCACCTGGCGAGACAGATGTATCCCGGCCGCACACCGTTCGCGTTGGAAGCCTTCAAAGATGCGACAACCCCTCAGCACGGGTATATGCTCTTCGACCTCAAGCAAGCCACCCCCGACCACCTTCGACTACGGACCGGCATCTTTCCCGGAGAGGCCCACCACGTGTACATGCAAAAATAATGTAAACACACCCACAGTGGCTCCCCCAGCTGGAGTGTGTGTTTGATGATGGGGATAATAAAAAGAATGAATACCACAGCATGGTTGACTTTGTCTCGGTTCTCTGAAGTAGATAAAAAGGGCAGAGTTGTGGGTTCTGGCATTAGTTGTACATGATGTCTGCGCGAGTACGGAAGCACGCTCCCACGCTCCGTGTATTGAAGACGGCCCCACCCGAGTTGGTCCGAACCATTGTACGCGGTGCGGACCCTGATCTTGTACGCTGTCTGTGCGAGATCGGGTACAACCTGTTAAAAGGCAACGTACCACTGACTCCGGCTCAGAAGACCAAGTTGGCCAAGCATAAGACAGGTCTCCGAACCTTAGTCCAGAAGCGGGTCCCTCAAACACAAAAGGAAAAGGTGTTACAGAAAGGCGGCTTTCTCGGGGCCATCTTAGCACCGTTGGCCGCTTCCGTGTTGGGTCCAGTATTGGGTGGAATCTTCGGCCGACAATGAACCACACGAAAAAAATGGTCCTCGTCGAACCACGGTTCCTTCAAAACCTCCAATCGCCCTACCCTGTCCCACCTACGGTGAAGACCATAAACACACTCGATGGAGAGATGCAGCAGATCTTACAGAGACCGGGGTTAAGCGACAGTGAGAAAGTACAACGGTACAATGAGACGCTTCAACGGTACATGACGTTCATGGACCAATACAAAATCCTCTCTACCCCACCACCACCACCACCACCACCACCACGTGACACACCGCCGACCTCAGCACCGCTCCAACAGCCGCCATTACCAGGGGTAGCACCCACAGCCCACAGTGGGTGGAAGACGAAGTGCTGAAGAGTGTACCTGCATCGTTCAAGAAACAAGCTGGCCTGGTATTACAACGGATGAAACAGAATCCTAACATGACTTGGAATGCTAAAGGCGAACTCCTGGTACAGAATCAGGTGGTCCCCGGGACCCACATGACGGATTTAGTGAATGACCTGATGCGTAAACGCAGGTCGCACACGGATCCTCGACGATGGGAGGTCTTCGCTCAAGGCTTGAAAGACATGCATGTACCACAGGAATTGGTGGTTGGTGGGGAACCCCCACCGCTGGGCCTTTATGCAGCGAACACAGCAATCGCCGAGTGGCCCACTACCTTCTCGGGAATCCGAATGGGAACCGAAGTCACCCCCCAAAACTCCACCACCACAACGGGCACCTTCTTTTCAGACCTTTAAAAAACCATCCTTGATCAAGACACCCCACATCTCCAGAGCCGTGACACGTAGCAAGTCACCGCGACGAACACGACGCCGAACACAACCGCCCAAGGCCTGGAATACCTATTAAAACCAACAGCAGCAGCAGGACAGCTCAGTCGCCATGTTTTACCTCACTCTACCCAGTAACAGTTCGCTGGATGTGTTTCCTGACAACACCTTGGCCAAGTACGTGACCCAGTTACCGCAACCGTTGCATTTACCTGGGCGCTGGGAATGTGGCCTCGTGGATATCAAATACCCTTACTCGTGGTACAACGTGCGAGCCAATGAAGTGTGGTACGAGGTGACCTACGAAGGAAAAGACACCCGACTCACCCTCCCCGAAGGCCAATACGATACTCCCAAGGAGTTCATGGGTGGACTGTCAAGACTGTTGCATTATAAGGCTCTACGGGAGGTCACGAATACTTCAAAACCCATCAAATCCTTTCCCTTCAAGAATCACGTGGACTTCGATTACAACGCACACAACGACAAGGCACAGCTTAGCGTCACCGCCAACGCGAGTGTCGTACTGAGTCCTATCCTACAGCAAATGCTGGGTTTCGATCTACAGACGTTCGCTGGTCCCACCGCCCGCCAAGGCGAGATCCCGATGGATATGAAGTCGGGTATGTACGGACTCTACGTCTACTCGGACGTGGTGGACAACCACATCGTGGGCGATATCAACACACCTCTGTTACGGGTGGTCCCCATGAAAAAGACGTATGGAGATCAAGTCACCCACAGTTTCACCCACATGCTCTACCTGCCCGTACGACAAACCGACATCAACACGATCACGGTGGATATAAGAGATGACACGGGACGACCGGTGGCATTCGAACGCGGGAAAGTGGTGCTGACACTTCATTTTCGACAAGCACGTGCTCCCCACGTTGCATAATGAAAGTACCTTAAGAGTGCGATGCACGCAGCTATATGGACTATTATGCCCAACAGCCCGGGGGTGGCTTTCCGGTCTTTAGCGGTGCACGCATGCAACGAGGACATGGACTGAGAAACATACTCGGCAGCATCGTCAAAACGTTCCTGCCCTTGGTGACGCGTGGGGTGAAAGCAATCGGCAAACAAGCGGTACGCAGTGGACTGCAAGTGGCCGGTGATGTCTTGGGGGGTACGGCACCCAAAGAAGCCTTGAAACGGCGGGCTAAAGAAGCGGGAGGCGTCACGGTGGCCAAAGCACAACGCACCGTAGGGAATAAAAGAGCTGCCCCACCGAGACCACGCACCAGTCGACGACCGACCCAGCGACGACGCACATCGAAGACCCAGGATATCTTTTCTTAACCATGTCCTTCATCCACGCCGAGTCCTGCCCCTCCACCAACAGTGAATTTGATTTGTGGACCGTGCCGCCCACACAGACCAGTGCCGAACAAGGATTATGGGTGGAGCATCTCCCGCTCTCCAGCATCGACGAAACAGGGCCCATCGAGTTCACCATCAGTAATGCGGATACGGCCTATGTGGATTTAGCCCATACATACTTGTATGTGAAAGCCAAGGTGGTCAATGGGGATGGCTCCAGAATGATCCAAGCTGCAACGGTGGGCCCGACGAATCTCTGGCTGCACTCGATGTTTCAACAGGTGGATATTTTTCTCAGCGACAAACTCATCAGTGACTCGACCAACACGTATCCCTATCGAGCCTACATCGAGACACTGCTGTCGTATGGCCGAGAGGTCACCCTAAAAAATCTCAGCTGACAGCCGCTTTATTCTACCAGGACACATCCGAGCACATGGACACGGTGGACAATGTGGGATATAACAAACGGAAGGTTTTCACTGCGAACAGTGCCTCGGTGGATCTCATGGGTCGACTGCACGCAGACATGTTCATGCAAGACCGGTACCTCTTGAACAAGATCCCCATCAAAATCCGACTGATACGGGCGCCTCCGACCTTCGCCTTGATGGCCACTAACGTAGAGGGGCATGCAGCTGACTATAAGATTGTTATCCAAGACGCAGTCCTGTATGTCCGAAAAGTGAAACCGAGTCCAGCCGTTCAATTGGGACACATGCAAGCCTTGGAAACAAAACCAGCCCAGTACCCTATCCGACGTGTACAAACCAAAGTGTTCTCTGTGCCTGCTGGAAATATGAGCGCCAACAAAGAAAACCTGTTCCTGGGGGAACTACCCAAGCGATTGATCCTGGCCTGTGTGGAAAATGCCAGTTTCAGCGGAGCCTACCCAGAGAATCCGTTTGACTTTAAACATTTCGGCATCAATTTTGTGGCCCTGCATGTGGATGGACAACAGGTCCCAGCCACGGCCTTAAGACCGAACTTTGGGCGCAGGAATTTCATTCGAGTCTATCAGAGCCTGTTTACAGCCACCGGTCAAATGAACCAGGACGAAGGGAATTTGATCAGTCGGGAGGACTACGGGAACGGATACACGTTGTTCTGTTTCGATCTGACCCCCACCTTAGAGAACGACCATCAGCTGGCCCTGCCCAAGCAAGGCAACTTACGGTTGGAAATCCACTTTGCACGAGCCCTGGCGACCACCGTCAATGTGATCTGCTACGCCGAGTTTGACAACATCATTCAAGTGGACAAGGCGCGCAACGTCCTGTGTGACTTCTCCACCTAACATGGATACAGACCAGATAACCACCGTGCTGGAGACTGACCCAGAGACACGTATGGTCTTTCAAGGGGTGTTCGCCCGAGATGTGTTTCCATTAGACCGTATGTATCCTGATGCTTACGTTCTCAACACGGACCCGATGGATCGGCCCGGTGAACGCTGGGTGGCCGTGTACTTGACAGAACAGCAGGGCGAATACTTTGACCCGTACGGCCTGCCACCCCTCCATCCCGATTTAACAGACTTCATGGATCAAGGCACAGAGACGTGGTGTTGGAACAGTCAAACGTTGCAAAGCCTGGCCAGTAGCGTGTGCGGACAATATTGCTTGTTTACCTGTACCATCGATGCCGGGGAAGACCCTTATCTACCATCGTACAGATGTTTGACGAGTACCCCAAGGCCGAGGACCGCGATGTACTCATATATGACTGGGCCGCCCATCATTTCAATGTACAAGCCCCGTTCTGGGCTTGAATTCTTTCAATGTACACACGCCCGCTGTTCTGGGCTTAAGTTTACAAGCCCCCTGTTCTGGGCTTCAGTTCTTTCAATGTACAAGCCCCTGTTCTGGGCTTCAGTTTTCACGTGGTTGTTCTCACGTTGTTGTTGTTACTGAATAAAAAACAAAATGAGATCTCACCAAAAAACCCTGTCTTGTGTGTTTTCTATATGAGCATAATGCATGAAACTGGCTTTTAACACCGTATTAGCCAATCAGTGGCCTAGAATGGAGCCAAAGGTAACCCATCCATGTCCAGAAAACATTACCCGGGTGTACAAGAACCCGGATGTAGGCGCGGACGTAGACGAAAGCATCCCAGTGCCCGGATGTAGGCGCAGACGTGTACCTAGTACCCGTCCATTGGTTCTTTTATCGATCGCTCATTGGCTCATTTTCTCGACCGCTGATTGGTCCAAATGGAACTGCCCAGCCTTCCCAGGTTAATTTACAATCCCCTTTTGGGGTTCAAGCTCTGTATATCGATGCCGCAACATTGTCTCCGAACCTTGCCGAAAGGGAGACCTTGGACCTTTTGACCTGGATGTGACCTTTGACCTTTTGACCCGACATTCATCCGCGCACTTCCGGTGATGACGCGTGCGCGCGCGCTGGGGGGCCGGGCCGCGCCGGAAAAAACCCGGAGGTTGAACATCCGGACGTCTAAGGCAAAAATTGGAACTCTTCTGTGTTCGAAGGTGAAACCCGGAAGTGACGTCACAACCCACGTGACCTGTGCAGCAGAATGGAAACGACACCCTAGTCTAGCCCCCTCACCTAGGCTTCACATGGATACCTCACTCGATCCCATCGGCCCACTAGTGGCCCACCTATACCCCAAAACGTCTATTTCCATACCCTTTGTCCACTGCGCATGCGCAGGGTGACGATATTCCAACCCCGCACTCACCCCATCAGGTGCTCCCTCACATACGCTTCACATGGATACCTCACTCGATCCAATCGGCCCACTAGTGGCTCCCCTAGATCCCAAAACGTCTATTTCCATACACTTTGTCTATTGCGCATGCGCAGAATGACGATATTCCTACCCCACATCCACTCCATCGGTTGCCCCCTCACATAGGCTTCACATTGATACCTCACTCGACCCCATCGGCCTATTAGGGGCTCCCCTAGATCCCAAAACGTCCATCCCGTATGGACCTATACACCCATAGCCATGCAGTATAGGCCTATGGGCCTACCCAGGACTCGGTGACTTTTTCCAAAAATTTCACCGTTTCGCTCCGGGACCCTTCCCATCGTGTTCTAAATGACGAGACGTGAAAAACAAATCCAAGCAACCCATATCACAATGAACGTGTGTGAATTTCCCAGGTTGAACCTGTACCCCCCATGGCCAGCCTATAGGCCTATATACAGACCTCGGTGATTTTTTCCAAAAATTTCACCGATTCGCTCCGGGACCCTTCGCATTGTCATTTTCTCGGCAAGACGAGAAAAACGCGACCCCACAAGCCATAGCAAAGCCCACGAAAAAAAATGACCATCCCCATACCCCATACAGGCATTTTCCCTTATATTGTATAATACAGACGCCTATTGTAGAGGTAAAGTCCGTGTTCCGCTTTTTATAGTTTCGGGAAAAAATCCTAATTTTACATGCACCCACCTCATTGACTTGATAGGCAGGCCCCAATAAGCCCGGGGACCGATATTAACCCTTTTGGCTAGAGTTGATAGGTGTTTTCCCCTATTTTAGGGGTAAAGTCCGTATTCCGCTTTTTATAGTTTCGGGAAAAAATCCTAATTTTACATGCACCCACCCCATTGACTTGATAGGCAGACCCCGATAAGCCCGGGGACCTATATTAGCCCTTTTGGCTAGAGTTGATAGGGGTTTTCCCCTATTTTAGGGGTAAAGTCCGTATTCCGCTTTTTTTTCAGGAGAAATTTTACATGTACCCACCCATGACTGGATGCCCCTTCACGAATGCTTCACTTTGATACCTCACTCGACCCAATCGGACCATGCAGCGTATTTCAAGTCTAGGGACTACTTTTTCTCCGCGGAAGCTTTTTCCCGCGACCGCATCATCGCCAGACCGCATTACCGCGGAGGAATACACACGCCCGATTCACCCAGACCGGAAGTGACGTCATACGCGACAGCGCCCCCTGTCTCTCCTCCACGTACCCTCCACAAACAAGAGTTACCTCCCTGGAAAAGGGGACCGGATATGCGGTCTACCTACTACTTCGCTTGCAGCACGGAAGAACGGAAAGAACCCTAGTGGCGCCACCTTCAGACGACGCGTTCCAAAGTTATTGCTTGCGAGAATTCGCATGAATATCCCATAGAGGCGCCACCTCGAGGCTGATCGTGCTGGAACGCTATACCGATCGACGTCTTGTCAAAAGGAATGCATGTGCCAAATTTCGGAGAAATTCGACAAAGCGTTTGGAAGTTACCGCTTGTGAGGGATTTGAACAGACATCCAAGGACACAAAGAAGCGAGACCCATTTTAAAGTCCCCGGCCGCGTTGCGGCGGGGGACAAATACCTCAGAAAAGGTGTCCCCGGAAAACTCGATGAAATGGTCGCCAGCAATGGGGTTCTCTGGGTCGCAGTAGCATCTGCTGCGTCATCGTGTCTTGGTGAAGGAGGAATAGGGCTGTCCATGGATGCTCCGGTGAAGATATCTTAATTGACTGGACCGTTTGAAAGGGCGACCAGAATTCTCGCATTTCTCCTCTGCTCCCTCGTGGACTGTCCGCTCATTGCGACTTAAATTTTCCAGACGATTGAATATTTTCCCAGAGGTATACTCTCTCTTGTTGTGAATGGACGTCCCATGGCGTCGTAAATCGTGAAAGTATGTAAATGATTCGGGACAGGCCAGGCTGTCAAACAGCGTGAAGACCTCGGCAGAATGTTTAACTCTGAACTATTTTCTCGACGTTTGCGCTACTTAACGACGCCCGAGGAATTTCCGAGGTAGGTGTCAACTCCGAGGATTCCGAGGTATTTTTCAATGTTCGTGGAATTTTCAATGTCCGTGGATTCCAGAGGTCTGTCCTGGCTGCCAAGAACTGCCGAGGTATTTTTCAATATCCGAGGAATTTTTCAATATTTTGGATTTCTTGAATGCCGAGGACTGCTGAGGTATTTGCCCGAGGTATTCTTGATTGTCGATGACTGACGAAGTATCCGAGGTATTTTTCAATGTCTGGAAATTTTCAAGGTATTTGTCATTGTCCGGGGACTTCCGAGGTAGGTGTGAACTCAGGAAATTTCCGATTAAACGCAACCTGTGATGATTTGTATCCCACCCACGCTTTTATTGTAGCTGTTCATGTGGACATCTTGAATGACATGATCACACGGTATCCAGCACCGGCTTTAGTGGTATTAGATACCAATATTTCAGAGCGATGATGTAATAGCTCTGTCAAATCTTATGTTGTGAAATGATGGACTATGTGACCGTCAGATATAGAAAAAAAGTCCCAAAACGTGCGTCTTTCTCTTTACCTCTCTGTTGTTACCGGTACCTTGCTATCCGGTGAGTAACCCTGTGTTACTAGTTTGTGGTGATCGGCTTCGTGGATACAGAGAATCTGGTTTGGTAGATCACCTCTCCGTGGGCTCGTATAGGGCGCTAGGTTGTTCTTTTTACCTAGCAATCACAGTGCGCTATATGAGAACGATGGCCCGATCCACAGAAATGACAAATGGGTAAAAGTCAGTAGGCTTAGATTTATTTGCCATCACAATCCACATCGAATCTGAACTGTACTTATAACATAAACACAACAATTTGAATTGATTTACTGTATTTTCAATCACTGTGACCTTGCACTTTGACCTTTGACCTGAAGATAAATAATGTTCATCTTTGACCCATGGGTGAGGTATACCCAAACTTTGGTACCAATCCAGGACATGAAACTGGAGATATCGCACGGACAAGCAAGCGCTAACAGAAGGACAGATAGACAGACAGACAGATGGAAATCGTGATCGCAATATACGACATCGTCAATCGACGGGCGTATAAAAAGCAATAGAAATTGCAAGTTGCCACAATTCTGTCAGTAATTGCGACAGCACTTCCTGCACGACCGATTATTCATATTAATGTTTTGACTGAAAAGATACGAAAAGCAAACGCGATAATATGTTCAGCTGTCGGAATATTCACGGAAGAAGCCGAGCGGTCCCCTCAAATTATCGGAAATACACGGTAAAATGTTCGCTCGATGCAGTTTTCAAGTCGACACAACATGCGTCTTAAGGGCCAAATCGTGCTGATTTGGCGACTGATGTATACAAACAAATGGTGTAGGGTTGTATATATGAGTTTTTATTAAGACTATCTATCATTTCGCGAAAATCGTAAATCTTATCAGCCAACCTTGAATATACACTCTTATTCTCCGTGGTGTAGCATAAGTACTTCTAACCCGGAGTCAGCCACCATCTGCCGCAATCACATGGATTGCTTAAATCGGAATGTGTAATGGATAATTGGCAAGAATTAAGCCATTAAATGGCAGAATATGTTAATGTTAAATTCAAATTATAGCTAACAACTGTAGAAAATTTGCAGTATGTTTTATGATGCATGGTTTTGCGTGCAACATCGATGATCTCTCCAAGAATGAACTTCTAACATCATTCAGTTGTCATCAGCCGATGGAATTCTGAAAATAATTCAAGGTGGAATTAAAAATTGAACACTTTTTCATATCTGGAGTGGTCAAGGTATTTATTTTGTAGGTAAGTAAGATGGTCAATGAATTTTAACGGGATGGGCAAAAATTCCAATCTATGTGTCTTTCGATAGACAAAGTTGCGAATGGCTGGGCGTACGAATTCTTGGTTCGTCCAGAAAAAGTTGAGCCTTCCGGAAATATAAACTTGTTTACAGACCCCTTTACACGGACCGGTATGATTGTCCACAACATCAAGTCATATGAAGATTAGAATTGTAAACTACTATCATAACAAAACGGAAAAAATTACCCATTCACGAATCGACAGAAACAAAGAATACATAGCCACTAGGGACGATACCGGTTTCCAAGCTATTGACAAGTGTCGTTTGCTATGCATAAAATAAACCTGCCTCAAAACGTATGAGAAGCCGATATTCCTGACTGGTGAATATACACGTCATTTTGCTGATTACAGAAAGCATTTAGCAAGTTTAATATATTTTTGGTCGCATCATTTTCATCATTATAAATAACTGGAGCCAAAGCCAAAGAAGCCAAAGAAGACCCTGTCGGGCTCCAGCATAGGGATATGATTTTACCAAAATGACTATGCAATATAGCTTCTCTTCAAAAGTTTGCTCACTACATCATAGGCAATCTAGCAAACTTTATCTAGATCAAAATACAATGTTTTCCTCAGTCAGCCTTCTGGTAACGACAACAATAATGAATGGTGCTTTCCAGACTACACTTTTGGTGCCTGATCAACCTGCAAAACACATGAGAGAAGAAAGGCTGCAAAACTTTCTCCTTTGTTCCACATAATTGTCTCCCTTTAGTAGAAAAAGGGACATGGACACTACGCCACTCCGTGAAATTGGCAATAGCTTTCCAGTTGCCATCGATGCCGTCTTGGTTGCTAAGGAAGGTACCCGACGACGGCGTAAGTGTCATATTCACAATCTCCACGCTCATAATCTATGAAAAAGTGAAATTGCTGACGAAATTGACAATATGGTGCGGTTGCTATTGCCACCAGTTTGGTGGCTAGCGAAGAAATCCTGGGAAGTTCTTTTCACTCGGAACCCTAAATATATAAGAACCCTACATATATCAGTTCTGGACACTAAAATGTCCATTCTAAACAAAAATTACCCTCGCTTACATTGGGGCTCGCGTCTATACTTGCTTCATTTGTGTAACCGTCTTGATTCATGTTAAAGTGAAATGAATAAATAAATATATAAGTAACAAGTAACGTCGAATCGGTTTTTCTTGAAACCAAACGGCGCGTAAAAGTACACCACAATATCATAAAAATGATGAACAAAGAAAACAAGTATCTTCGATAGGTTAGTAATCAGTCACTGTTGAATGATCAACAACACAGTTTCACGTGATCGTGGGTTGTACCTTCATACAGGACACCAGATACCAGTCAACCACAATGGAAAAATACATGCCTTTGTATCTGGAACTGAAATTTTGTCATAGATAATTGTTACACTCCATTCTTAAATTCTCTTTCCGTCGTGTTACATCAGTATTATAAGGTGAACATTGTGTCCGTTGTCCATGATGTCAATCTCAATTGCCATTGATTACATGCAATTTAAAATCGAAAAAACAAAAAAACATCCATTATTGATCCGCAAAGCTGCAATTGACATTAACTCTCACCAGAAAATGCAGAAATATTAGTGAATGATATTTTAGTTTACTTTTCGGAGATATCAGCACCATGCCTGTAACCCACGCACATTTTTCTTTTCAAATACCGGAAGGAAAACAAAATTCTTAAATAATTAATCAGTAAAACCCATCAAGCTAGCGAAAGTAACGGATTTCAGCCCACTCTGTTCAGACTCTGGTTGACTAAAGCTCGACATCAATCTTCTTTGCGCTGCGATATTTCAACTTGTCATTTAGAACTTCCTCATCCGATCATGGATTTTCTACCAGGAGATATACCCTTTAGATACGTACTGTCATGGCGAAGACTTTTTTGCATGAAGTACAGACGTTAATGCTGTAAAAAATGATCCCCGTGAGAATGTTCTTTGTTCAGATGAACCATCAGTGTCTGCAGTTTAACGCTTTTGTATAATCATGTATTATATATTCTCTTGGTTCTATAAACTTTCTCAATCAGTTGATGCAACAACGCTCAGTGAAGCTGTTTGAAACCATAGAGGGTTTCATAGCTTTAACCCTATCTGGCCTTGGCGATTTGGGATGTACCGCAGCCTGGGGAGTGCCCCCGCTATATATTTTCGCTATCCCTGAGTCTAGAGTGCTGAAACTTAAACTACATCTTTGGGTCCAGTTCCACTAGGAAACATGAAAAATCCAAAATGGTCACCATGATGACGTCACAGTGACGTCATTTTCAAAAAGGCATTTTAAAAAAGATTTTTCGGTCAGATTTTCACAAAATGTTATCAGTGAATAATAATCTGTTATGACATAAAATAGGGTTTACCCACTTTTTCATGCAGAAAAAAACAAATTGAAGAAATATGACGAAAATATCACCTTTCAGCTACCCCACATGGCCGCCATTTTCAATTTATCCATGAACCTATGCTCGGCGGGTCAATACGTTCAGAATGACCCCAATATGATAAACAAAAAATCACGGAGTGTCAGCTCTCATGTCTTTGTCGACTGTCCTCAAATATAACTGGGCAGAATATATACCGACCTTGGAAGCTAATTTCCCCATTGCCATCCTGGTCTGTTTCCTCTATCATATATTCTATTTCCTCGTCGGTCAAATCGACCTGCGCCCTCATTCCCATCAGAATATATCGAAGGTCATCACAGGATATGAATCCTCTTTTCTTTTTGTCCAGTATTCTAAACATGTCCTTGTAAAATCTCTCATCATCCTTCTTACTTAGATAGTGGGCCATCAAAGGTAAGAATTCCTCAAAGTCGATGGTTCCGTTCTCTGAAAGAGCACGTTACAACAGTATTAATATTATAGTATTACAACGCATATAGGGGAAGTGGGGAGAGATGCCGACATACTGACAGAGCCACGTGACTTCACAGTAGCCTTCTGGTTAATCTATTTTAAAGTACATACCAAGAATCTAACGATTCGTGATATGTGTTGTATCTCAGGTACGCTTTTATTGTCATCATGTGGCAATTTGGATGACATGACCACACGACCCCTAGCACCGGCATAAGCGGTATTAGATACAAATCTAGAGAGCTATGATGGAA
The DNA here is from genome assembly GCA_036873755.1 of Hanleya hanleyi. Taxonomy (NCBI): domain Eukaryota; kingdom Metazoa; phylum Mollusca; class Polyplacophora; order Lepidopleurida; family Hanleyidae; genus Hanleya; species Hanleya hanleyi. The sequence goes on from JAVTVY010005877.1 coordinate 14,659, forward strand.
ATGCTCTGACAACTCGTATATTGGTAATTGGTGAGCTGTGTCGCAGTGACAACTCATACACTGGGGATTGGTGAGCTGTATCGTCGTCAGATGAAAATGACGGCATTTAATACAAAAGACTAGTCTGTAAGGCCCGATGTCGACCCAGTGTCAACTTCCCACAATGCCAACATATATCAAAGACCAAACGGTCTGTATAATGCACAGGTTTCGGGTTACAGTGCGGTGCCAAAGAAATTGGGCCTCTCTGCGTGGAGAGATGAATTTAGCCCACACACAGAGGTTTTGGTATGGCCAGAATGCCAGTTCGAGATTTAAAAATGTATGTTTAAATTTTGTGTCAAAAATGTACTGGATTTTGACCAGTGTGTCATTCGTTTCGTTTATAAATATAATGTAGCATGCTAGTTTCATAACTATGAACAACGGGAAAGTTTGCATCACGACCAAGGTAGTCTGGCCCTCATATGCAGAGCGACACTGTTTTCACCATCTCAAAACATGTGTATTGGTAGGTTTCTGACATGCGAGTGAGTGAGTAGGATTTAAAGTCGTTTTCAACATGTTTTCACTCATATCACGAAGGTGGCTACATGTGCCAGAACACGAGAGTGTCCACAGTTCCTATTATCCTGGACACTGATCAGCCCAGCCAGTACAGCACAGTGGCTACTGTTCATCACATGTTGACGATTTGATATGTTAACATTTCAGAGTCCAGAACGCAAAATTGTCTCAGCCACAGCTATGGCCGGGTCTGACGAACCGTTGGTCTAGTATATAGTATTGCCCGACGGACTGGCTATGGGCATTCATTCTATTCTGTACTTTTTGCGTCTCTGTATTACAATGACTAGTATTGCAGTACCCCCGGCATACTCTGTGTCGACCCATTCTACTGTAGGGTGCAAGCCTGGCCCATGGAATCTCAGGTAGTGAAAACCCCAGGTCTCTCGCCCCACCCTATCCTGCGCCACACCTATGCGACTCGCTGTGCAGTGAGTAAAGCGGAGTAGGGGGAGGAGTAGGACACGCCACGGATTATACTAGGTAGATACCATTGTGTTACTGGATCAATGTCAGAACGTATCCAGACACTGTCCTTTGCGACTTTGATGACAACAGTTACTTTATCGTTAGACAAATACCTTTGACATATAGGGTTACATACGGTACTCACTATCCTTATCCACCTCAACCATCAGTTCCTGGAGTTCATTCTGATCCAGATTATGACCCAGGTCCTTCATGACGTCACAGAGCTTGGCAGTGGAAATAAACCCCTCCCTATCGACATCGTAATGGTTGAACGATATCTGGATTGCTGAAAGTAACGGTTCAATATCAGTATAATTCGATACCACCAGAACTACCAGACTAGTTCTTTGCCCATGTGGACGGATTTTATAAAATGATAACGGTAAACTAAGCTTATTCTTTATTTGCAGTTTGGACAAATGGACAGCCTTTGTTTCGAGAGCCTGCGGAAATGTTTTGGTTCAAAATTAAATTCGCTTGAAGATTATGGGAAAGCTATTACCCATTAACCCTATCTGGCCTGGGCGATTTGGGGTGTACCGGAGCCTGGGGTAGGGGGGGGGTGTGCCCCCTCCCTATATATTTTCACTATCGCTAAGGCTAGAGGGCTGAAACTTACCACACTATATCTTTGAGTCAAGGTCTACAAGAAAATGTAAACAAATCCAAGATGGCCGCCATGATGACGTCACTTTGACGTCATTTTCAAAAAGCATTTATGGACGATTTTTCAGTCAGAATTTTCGAATTTTTGATTTTCTTCGCAAATCCTTCATGATAAATTAGTAAATAATAATCTGATGTAAAATAAAATAGCTTTGACCCACTTTTCCATACAGAAAAGCGAAAAGTTTGAAGAAATATGACGAAAACATCACTTTTCTGGTACCCCACATGGACGCCATTTTAAAGGACCAGGTATGTTTGGGTGGGTAAATGGCCCCAGAACTCGTGCGGTAGAAGTGCCAAAAATAAAATATTGCATATACAACAAATTGTTCAATTGGCATGAAGTACAATATTTTATTGTATACTCAGAAAAATGTCAAGGCACTTAGTCTCATCATTCTCGAATAACCGGGCAGTGAAGTAGTGCATTCGTGCAAAATCGCCAATTTTGAGGCAAAACACCCCATATTTCTTTCTATAAACATATGAAGATAAAAGATAACCAGAACCAGCTTGATATAGCATACTCGCTGTTCCAATACGTAATCGTATACAAAATCTGGTTCTGGTTATCGTTTATCTTCATATGTTCACAGAGAACAATAGGAATTGCTTTCACCTCAGAATTAACTAATTTGCACAAATGCACTACTTTACGGCCCTTTTACTCGAGAATGCTGAGACGCCATGCCTTGAAATTTTTCTGAGTATACAATATAATATTGTACTCTATGCCAAATGAACAATTTCTTGTTGTGGAAGTATTTTATTTTGGTACTCTGTATTGTACCTGCCCTGGGGACATCTCCCCATCTAAAGATACAAGGTCCTTTACTCATGATCCTCCGCTCGGGGTGGGGGGTCATGCAAATGACCCCAATATGATAATCTAAAAAGTAACAGAGTTTCAACTCTCAATTTTTTGTCGTTCCGGAGATAGGAGCAAAATACCAACAGGGGGGGGGGGGGGGGGAGAGAGAGCGGAGAGTGCATCCCCCCCCCACCCCAACCCGGCCAGGTAGGGTTAAGGCATCGTTCGGTGGAGCTGTACTTCCCACTACTGACACATTCGTGGTGCACTACACAACCAAGCTTTGAAGTTTAGCAGTGCGGGTGAAACAAAAACTGGCATGGATGGCACCATTACTCGGGATTATTTGGGGTTATGAATGGAGAATTCGTATTTATAGGATGCCTATAATTATTTTGTACCATGATACAAAATCGTCAAGCCTGCCATAATTCGTACTTATAGGATGCCTATAATTATTTTGTACCATGATACAAAATCGTCAAGCCTGCCATAATTCGTATTTATAGGATGCCTATAATTATTTTGTACCATGATACAAAATCGTCAAGCCTGCCATAATTCGTATTTATAGGATGCCTATAATTATTTTGTACCATGATACAAAATCGTCAAGCCTGCCATTATTCGTATTATAGGGATACTTGTTGTACCATGATACAAAATCGTCAAGCCTGCCATAATTCGTATTTATAGGATGCCTATAATTATTTTGTACCATATAAAAATCGTCAAGCCTGCCATAATTCGTATTTAAAGGATGTCTATAATTATTTTGTACCATGGTATAAAATCCAAACTACTTATTTCATATTTATAGGATGCCTATAACTATTTTGTACCATGGTATAAATCGTCAAGCCTATAATTCGTATTTATAGGATGCCTATAATTATTTTGTACCATGATACAAAATCGTCAAGCCTGCCATAATTCGTATTTATAGGATGCCTATAATTATTTTGTACCATGATATAAAATCGCCAAGCCTGCCATAATTCGTATTTATAGGATGCCTATAATTATTTTGTACCATGATACAAAATCGTCAAGCCTGCCATAATTCGTATTTATAGGATGCCTATAATTATTTTGTACCATGATACAAAATCGCCAAGCCTGCCATAATTCGTATTTATAGGATGCCTATAATTATTTTGTACCATGATACAAAATCGTCAAGCCTGCCATAATTCGTATTTATAGGATGCCTATAATTATTTTGTACCATGGTATAAAATCGTCAAGCCTGCCATAATTCGTATTTAAAGGATGTCTATAATTATTTTGTACCATGGTATAAAATCGCCAAACCTGCCATAATTCATATTTATAGGATGCCTATAACTATTTTATACCATGGTATAAATTCGTCAAGCCTGCCACAATTCGTATTTATAGGATGCCTGTAAATAATATAGAACTGGTGTCCCACACACAGGCTATGGCCAAATATCTCCACTTCAGTTCATTTAAAGAATGCATTTCCTTTCTCCAGATTACTTCTGAACTAGAACGTGGCACTTTAACTTTAGGTAAATAAAAATTAGTTCTAAAATAAATTTATCGTTTATATCGCAGGCGGTTGGTAAGGTTAGATTAAGTTAATAAACAGTGAAGTTTCATATATCACCAATACCGGCGAAAAGACAAATTCAACGGTTTGTATTTCCGTCCGTATTCCCGCGTAGTTCACAGTTTGGGTGGCATGGAGCGGACAGTGCCTCAATAATTGAGAAAGAGGACAAAAGGTCACATGAACATACGCAGTGGAGACTTCCGATGGCGTGCGCACCTCCGGTGTACACACTTCCGGTCGCGCATGTGCAGGGGACCTTTTTAGCAATTCCTCGCTCACAACTTCCGGCCCGACGTGACTTCCGATGATGACGTCACTTCCGATTACGGATCGGCCGGTAAAGTTTCAACATCACGGAGCTTGTCCTAGTAAACAGAAACAGGCGACCTTAAACATAAGGGCTACATTGCAGAGTATCGTCCAAAAGCTGGTGTAGACTGATTGGTGTGGTTTTCACTGGAAGTGACATAGTCCGCATGCACAGTCGAGGAGTAGTAGAGAAAGATGGCACTTTGGGGGTACGTGTGGGATGTGTAGACGATAGATGTCCCATCCTCACACCAAATGGGTCATGCGGGGTGTCTTCTTAAAGCTCTTGTGGTGTAGACTAGGATTGGCGTGGGTCCTTTTTCCGGATGTGCCTTCACCGGTGATGACCTCAGTAGTAACGAAAGTGCAGAGAAAGGGCATTTTGGAGTTAAACGAGCGATTTATGGACCATCTTCAGGTTCAAATATGACGAGCAGGAGGGCGGCCGGAGAATTTTGTTCAACGTCTGACGCCCTGTTGCGCATGCGGAGTCGAGGAGTAGTAGAGAAAATCGTGTGTCCGTGTACCTCTCCACAGTAGCCCTAAAGTGGCGGGCATGTGGACCTGTGGTGTGGTAAATGACTCTGAAGAGTGAGTGAGTGAAGTGGGTACAAAGACAACGTGAATATGATGTCAGTAGTGACGTCATGAGTAGTACAGGAAGCATAGGGTCGCTCGAATGCGCACTCGGATTTGTGAAAAGTGCGCCTCTATACGCTATCCCATAAAAAATACGCAGCTACGCTCGGATTCGCACCTGTGACATGCATACCTCTACCTTTATAATCTAACCCAAGGATGGGCATGTGAGAGTGAATGAGCTCTCGAACTCAAGGGGTGGTGTTGATGGTAGTCTAGCCTCTTCCCCAAATTACAGGTGGACAATCGTCACTCTTCCGGGGTTATACACCGCCATTATCCGTTTTGCACCACATCGACTTTCTGTCAACATCAACTCTAGGCACTGTATCGTTGGTCCGACTCTGTGTGCGATTTCATTAGATCTCAATTTTTTGGTCAATGAATGGCTACATTTGGTCCCGTCCTAGGTCACTGGTTGGCTACTTTTCCAGCTCGCTGATTGACTGGCCAAGGGTGGATCCAGCCAAAATTCATAGGGGGGGTCGACTATCACAGTCCAACAGGCGAGAGTCCAGGGGCCGCCTAGGCCCCGGAAGCTCCGGGGTCCTAGATCGCCGGAGATGCGTTCTGAGCGTTTTCCCGGAAATAAAATTGATCATATGTATTCTATTTTCACGATTTCCCCGCAATTATAAGCACGCATCGATATTGAAAAAATCGCACCTCATGCCTGCATCCATTTGACTTTCTAGTTATATTTAAAACATACAAAACGATGGCATTTAGATCATGGAAGGGAAACCAATATGCCTACCGATACGGTTCATTCACAAAAAGTTAAAACAAGGAAATCCTCACTGCCCAACAGGCGAGGGTCCAGGGGCCGCCTAGGCCCGGGAAGCTCCGAAGTCCTAGATCTCCGGACATGCGTTCTAAGCGTTCAACAGGAAATAAATTCGAACATAATGTATGCAGATTTATGGTTCTATTTTCACGTTTGTTTCGCATTTATAAGCACGCATCGTTATTGAAAAAATCATACTTCATGCCTGAATCCATTTGACTTTCTAGCCATATTTAACAGATAAAAAATCGATGACCTTCACATCATGGAACATTAGAACCAATATGATACCGATTCATTTACACAAAGCTAAAATAAGCTATCCTCACAGCCTGACATTCGAGGGTCCAGGGGCCGCATAGGCCCCGGAAGTTCCGGGGTCCCAGGTTGCGAGAGATGCGTTTTACACGTTTTACACGTTTGAATCTGTAGGTAGATTTATTGTTCTATTTTCACATTTGTTTCGCATAAACACGCATCGATATTGAAGAATATGCCTGACTCCATTTGACTTCCTGGTTTAACACAAACAAAACAGGCCTATAACACTACACGTGGTGCGCTCGCGGCGATAATATCTGATTTTAGATACATATTGAAACTCCAACTTAAATAGTACACTCACAAACTACATGAATAGATGATGGCCTGTTTAATACACATATAGATACTCTAATTACATGATCCACATTCATTTAATTTACATATCATTCATTTCAAGACATTATTTCTACGTGGAATCCCAGGGTTCGGTGATCCCTCAAAAAAAAAAATTCTTGAGATTTCATTGGGGGGTCCGGACCCACCTGACCCCCCGTAGATCCGCCCTTGCTGGCCTATATCATCTACGTTAAAATTAGAATTTCATATTTCTGTTCAAGCTCGAGGCCATTGTACAGACAGGGTGTTGGGTGAGATTTTTTATTATTCACTGAAAAACAACAATGTGAGATCAACCAACTGTGAACAACTTACACCTGATCTAGAATAATGGTGGTCTTCGACCCAGACGTACACCAGCATATCTCGGTCTTCGACTCGGCGATACTCGTCAAACATCTGCACGATCGTGGGTGGGGTCAGTCCACGGCAACGGTGGTAAAAACTAGATACAGTCGATGGAATACGATCGAGGCATCCCTTTTGCATCTTTAGTAAAGGAAACATTCATTATTTGCGAAGAGAGTAAAACTTAGGAAAAACAACATTAACACGCCCCAAAAAATACATTGAGGGAAGGTACCCACATACCAAATTTGAAAGAATCCGTTCAGGTCCAACAGTTACTGTCCGGAAATGCAATTTTACCTCGGCCCAAAGGTGGCGCCACGTATATGCAGATAGGCATAAAAAATAATCCCAAGCGAGATCTTGAGGCTAGATCCCTTGACACTGGAAATAGAAAATGTTAACTTGGCCTACAGGTGGCGTCACCTATGAGCAGATCGACAAGAAAAACAATCCCAAGCGAAACCTTCAGGTAAGGTACCCATATACCAAACTTGAAAAGAATAAATTCAAGTTTTAAAAAGTTATTGTCCGGAAACATAATTTTAAACTTGCCCCCAGGTGGCGCCACCTATATGTGGATCGGCTTGAAAAACAATGCCAAGCGAGATATTGAAGCGAGGTACCTACACACCAAATTTGGATCAAATCGGTCCAGGGTTTCAAAAATTATTGTGTGGAAACACTTTTAACTTAGCTTTCAGGTGGCGTCACCTATACACGAATCAACACGAAAAACAATCTCAAGCCAGATCTTGAACCAAATTTAGAAAGAATCCTTGAGGTTTTCAAAAGTTATTGTCTGGAAATGCGATTTTAACTTGGCCCCCATGTGGCGCCACCTAGAGGCGGATTGGCACGAAAAACAATTCCAAGCAAGATCTATAGGCAGGGGACCCACTTACCAGATAAAAAAAATGGGTCTGTGCCTGATAAATCGAGACCTTTTGGGGTTGCAATTCATTGAGAGGTGGCAGAATTATACCATATTGCAGACTACACACAAATTTCAACTTTCTGCCAAGATATATTGGATATATATGCTCAAGCACAATATATGAGGGTCGGGCGAGAGCTAGCTCGGCGCCCTGGGGGTGGGGGCATGCTCTCCTCGAGGGTAGTGGTAGGCGTGCTGACATGAAGGCCATAGAAAGCTCCCTGTACATGAAACAACCACACTGACAACTGCATGCTATCATCTGAAGAACCACAAGGTTGAATTCACTTCGATTCAGGAAATTGATCATGTGGACACAGTGTGCACCCAAACTTTAGGAACAAATGGTTCGTGCAAAAGCTTTAGGGTAAATTATATGATGTGTAACACAATTATTTGACAGCAAAATTGAAGGAAATGGTGGTCCTTCATTTAAGGCGACACGAAATTCAATAGTGACACGGGTTCAGCACTGTAGGAACCCCGCCGGTTATTTCATAAGGTACTTCTGAAATAATGTCATCAACCTATTAGTAATTACTATAAAGGAATATATTGTAGGTGATTCGGCTGATTCGGGTAGGTGATTCGGGTGTGGGGCTTAGTTCAGGAGACATAGCGTGGGGCCGAGAAGCTGTGGACAGGAACAATTTTCTAAGTCCAAAACAACTTTCTTGGACAAGGACAGGTATCAGGGACACAGTCGTCCACACACAGATATCATTTAGATGCATATATTAAGCTTTCCGCAGTTAAAGCTATGGGCTCAATAAAACCTGTTCAATTTTTCAGGGAATTATTGTCCGGAAATTAAAATTAAAATTTGCTCCCAGGTGTCGCGACCTAAAGGTGGATCAGCACAAAAAATATTACATGGTCTTGTTACCTGTACCTCCTACCTATATTTGACACTGAGATGTCCTTGAATTAATGTATCTATGTCAGTGGCTTTGAAATCTGCAAGGCCGCTGTCTCTGTTTAATTCATTTGTGGGAGAAATGTATATACATGTACATGTTCAAGGGCCTAAAATCAACATACTATACATAATTGAATGGCATGGCTGTACACCAGGAACTTAATGCACTTTAGATGCAAATAGCTTCAGCCTATTTTGATAGTCATAACTGTGAACCAATCACTGATGTTCTATCTATGCAAATGAGAATATGGAACTGGTACCCAAACAGAGACAGCCACTTCGGTCCAGATGGAAAATTTGCATATAACAGAAAATGTATCCAGTCTCGGACAGAGCTTAAAATAGATTTGTGTCTTCCCCGAGACAGGAGCAATATGCACAACAAATTATAAGTTGATTGACGAAGGCATTCGGAAGCTATCCGACGGAAAAGATTGAACAAAAGGGAAATGTGCATGTAAGGAGATTTGTAGATAAAAACCCAGTTGCCAGTTTCGGACAGCGCTGAATAACAATAGGTGTCTTCCCCTAGGCAGGACCAATGTTCACCACAAATTTGAAATTGATTGACAAAGGCATTCAAAAGTTATCCGACGGAAAAGAAAAGTGAGCGGAAGCGGAAGAAAGAAGAAAATGGCAAACACATAAGGCATCCCTAGGGTATAAAACACCAGGTCTCGTGAAGTCAGGTCTGGATGGATGGGTGAGAGTCTGTAGGGATTAAAATATTCGCACTGGTCGTCTGCCAAGTACACATCAACCTAATGTTGACCATTGGGTCTGTGTTGAGGACGCAACCGCCGGTGAAGACACGGGCAAGTGGGAAGACGTTCAAGGCAAACACTCCTCGAAAGGGGGACCGTGTGCATGTGTCACCCTCGAGCCCGGATAGGATCTGGTTTGTATCCATGTTAGGTGGCAAAGTCCCACAGGATGTTGCGCGCCCTTACATGCTGACGAATTCGGCTTAGCAAATCACATCGATGGTTTCCCGGAGGGCTCGTTCAAAGCGGATTTTTAACAGCCAGTTGCATTGCTTGACGCGACTCCGCTGATTGATTGAATGATTTGATTGATTAATTCACCATATACCAGCAATATAATAACAATATACAAGGATATAGTGCTGCGGATGGCGGGAATAAGACCCTAATTTTTTGCACGATTATATGAAAAATATATACATATAGAGAAGGTGACGTTATGAGAAATGAGTTATTGTTTATAAAAGATAAATATAACATATACACAGATATAATATTATACAGAGTAACTACTGTGTCATATTACTGTGACAAGAGCGGGTAATTATGATAACATTTAGGACACATGCGTATATTTTAGTGTAGATGAATAATTACAAGCATCTGGACAGTCATTTGTAATTCAGCCGTCGTCCATTAAAGGATATCCGCGTCCATAATCCAAAGACCTTTTCCATATTCCATATAACAGTATTAGCACAAAATTCAAAAAGACAATCATAGTATAAATATTAAGCTAGTTTCCTGCAAGTGAGAAGCGGTCAACAGTTTTCAATGATGCCGGCAAGACATCATGATGCTCCAAAAATATCAAATCCGTATCGCTGATCAGTATTCTTAATCCATGTGATATTCGTTGTAAAGTCGTAATCTAGAGAATGATATATCTCAGTCACGCTTCGATTGTGACTGTTCATATGTGCACCATGAGGATCTTGAAGTACATGGGTTCATACGGCCCCTAGCCCTGGGTTAATCGGAATTAAACATAAGTTACGAAACGTAACACCATAGATTTTGCACGCTACGCACATATTTTGCTATCAGCATGCGATATGTATCGACAATTTTGAGAAACTTTGAGTGGAGGCGCTTGGTGGTATAACCCTGTTTTATAAGTTTCTGCATCGTCATATTTAACACAGGATCTAGCTAATGCTACTAGGCGAGATATATATACGCCATATGCAGTTCCCACTGGAATATTGCACTCCAGAAAGGGATAGTTTACGATGTCGAAATTGTAATCATCTCTTTTGTCATAAAATCGACGAGAGAGAAGGCCCGCTAACCCGTAAGTTAGAATATATGGAATTTGATAGTATCTTTAATTTTATCATAGCTAACAAGGGTTAATTCTCATGAGTTAAACATCTTTTAATCGTGACTTGAATAGTGATATGGAAGTAGTATATTATAAGTCAGTAGGTAAGATGTTCCATACTCGCGCTCCCTTAATTCTGACAGTGTAAAGAGTAAGAGTTGAGTACGGGAAAACGGTCTGTAGAGGTTTAAGGTAGATCTGTCGAGCAGGATAGTTTTGAACATCCTGGTAAAGTAGTTCTGAAGGTGTAGTGGTAATGAGAAGGAGTGGTGTATGGAGCGGAACACGGACTTTACCCCTACAATAGGGGTCTGTATTATACAATATAAGGGAAAATGCCTGTATGGGGTATGGGGATGGTCAATTTTTTTCGTGGGCTTTACTATGGCTTGTGGAGTCTCGTTTTTCTCGTCTCGCCAAAAAAATGACAATGGGAAGGGTCCCGGAGCGAATCGGTGAAATTTTTGGGAAAAGTCACCGAGGTCTGTATATAGGCTCATATTGGCTATATGGGGGGGAGGGGTGGTCAATTTTTTTGTGGGTGTTACTATGGGTTGTGGGGTCTCGTTTTTCTCGTCTCGCCGAGAAAAACACAATGGGAGGGGTCCCGGAGCGAAGCGGTGAAATTTTTGGAAAAAGTCACCGAGATCTGTATATAGGCCTATAGGCTGGCTATGGGGGGTATAGGTCCAACCTGGAAAATTCACACACGTTCATTGTGATATGGGTTGCTTGGTCTCGTTTTTCACGTCTCGTCATTTAGAACACGATGGGAAGGGTCCCGGAGCGAAACGGTGAAATTTTTGGAAAAGTGCCATATAGCCCATATAGCTCCATACTGGCTATATGGGGGGTATAGGTCCAACCTGGGAAATTCACACACGTTCATTGTGATATGGGTTGTTTGGTCTTGTTTTTCTCGTCTTCTCATTTAGAACACGATGGCAGGGGTCCCGGAGGTAAGCGGTGAAATGTTTGGAAAAAGTCACGGAGGTCTGGGTAGGCCCATAGGGCTATACTGCATGGCTATGGGGTATAGGTCCATACCGGGTGGACGTTTTGGGGTCTAGGTGAGTCCCTAATGGTCCTATGGTGTCGTATGAGGTCTTATTTTGAAGCTCTCGTGGACTAGACTAATGGTTCGTCCGTGTTCAATAGTCTGCGCATGCGCAGTTTGGCCGTAGTATAGAAAGCAGGCCTTTTGGGTGGTATGTGGGTGTGTGTTTGGGGTAGAGATGGACCGCTATGGATCCGAATGGGTCGTGGAAGGTGTCAAAGTGAAGCTTGTGTGGGGTAGAGTCAGAATGGCGTGTTTTTAAATGCAAGTCGCGTCAATCTGCGCATGCGCAGTTGGTTGTAGTAAGTAAAGTGGCCATTTTGGGGCAGTGCAGGAAGGTATTTGGTGTCGAGATGGACCAGCCTTGGTCCGAATGCGTCCTGGGAGGTGTCATTTTGTAGCTCTCGGGGTGTAGACCCCGATTTGGGGGCTGCCCACGTCACCTGTGACGTCATCGGTGACGTCATCAGTACGAGTAGTAGCGAAAGTGGACATTTTATGGCACTGAAGGATAATATTTGGGGTAGAGCGGGACCATCCTTGGTCCGAATGCGTCGTGGGAGGTGTCATGTTGTAGCTCTCGGGGTGTACACCCTGATTTGAGGCATGTCCGCAGCATCTGTGACGTCATCGGTGACGTCATCAGTACGAGTAGTAGCGAAAGCGGGTATTTTGGGGCAGTGAAGGAAGGTATTTGGTGTAGAGATGGACCATCCTTGGTCCGAATGCGTCGTGTGAGGTGTCATCTTGTAGCAACGCCCGCCAACACCAAGCTCAATGCTTCAACGCCCTGGTGAAATAGCTCAGAAGCTCTGATTTTCCATGGAATTGTCACTCATTCTTCGAAATGCAGTGACGTCCGTCGTTACGCCTTAACAGACCGGAGACAGTACAACAACAACAACAAGGATGAGACATGAGAGAACAACAACAACAAGAAGTTTTTTCATATAGTTTATTCTCCCCAATGTTACATCATACCCACGCTGGGGGAGCCGCGTTAGGTATATTTACAATTCAAGAAGACTCTTGTCCAATCAGAGGCCACCATTTGCATCTGTCATATTCGTTCCTGTCCGTTAGATGTATTCTTGTCCAATCAGAAGTCTCCACTTCAGAAAGTTCCATCTTCGGCCATGTTCGCTTTGAACCGTTTATTCTAATCATCGTCGGGCAGCCCAGGATACCGTTGAGGCAACATATCCTCAGATAGTTGTTTGTGCATTCTGAGTATCTATCAGTGCATGGGATCTCCGTGTCTCTTCGGTCACCTCCGTAACTACCCGGCTGTTCCCGTGTAAACCCGGATGGATCTCCGTGTCTCTTCGGTGACCTCCATGACATCTTCGGTCACCGCCGTGTCTCTTCGGTCACCTCCGTAACGTCAACGATCAACATGTAGACATATAGAGTATGTACGGCATGTTATGGTATTCATCAGTGCATGAGTGACGTATTCAGCCGATGGGGGTGGTCGGTCAGCTTGGTAACGAAAAACGTCGCATTGGTCACCCTCTCTACGACCCATTGTGTGTTGGGGTGTTGTTGTTGGGCCCATTCCAAGGGATCCACGGTGTCCAGTTTCTCCAGCATCGCCTCTAGCGACGCCCGGTTAATGATGATAAACGGTTGGTCAAATACCCGGATGTTACTGCTCAGGTAAAAATATCGGGCTTGGTCTGTGTCCTTATGCTGCAGCACATAACCAAACGCCAGATTCAACTTGAAGGCCGTAGTTTGATCGTTGAAGATGGCTTCCACGTAACTGCGTAGACGGGCGAGGTCGGTCAGTCGGAAATTGTAGATATCTTGAATAGGGCGATGACGGCAGAAACAGTGCCGGATCATGGGCCAATGGCGCCGATAAATGTCACTCACTGGATGGTCTTCGTGTAACAGATCGCTGGGAACATTTATGGATTCGTCCACGAAGTGTACTTTGCCCTCCACGTCGTACAAAATCTGGCCCAAGGTCTTGTCGTCGGAATTTGACTGTTGAATTAGGGCGACATCATCATCGGCCCTCGTGCGATGGGTGGGAGTTCCCCCTGTTTCGATATTGATGCCTACGGGCTCTTCTACCTGCAAACGTGGCTGCGGAACAGGGTGTCGTGTGCGTTGGTGTCGCCGCAACTGACTGGTCAGTTTGAAAAGCCGACCACATTCTTCGCATGGACGCTTGTGTACTTCATGGCGTGCACGTGTGTGGCGCTGTAAATGATCCGGGCGCTGAAACGACAGTGTACATATCGTACAGCTATACCGGGCGGTTCCTTCGTGCTTGGTAGCCTCATGGCGGCGCAAGTCGTGCAGACGAGTGAATGATTTCGAGCACGTAGTACAAGTGAACATCTTGGTGGTTGACAGAGTGTCTGATGAAACGGCCAGGCCGCTTCCCTTTTATAGCACGCTAGCTGGTATCATGTTCGGGCACCTCCGTGTCTCTTCGGTGATCTCCGTGACATCTTCGGTGACCTCCGTGTCTCTTCGGGCACCTCCGTGACATCTTCGGTGACCCCCGTGACATCTTCGGGCACCTCTGTGTCTCTTCGGCCACCTCCGTGTCTTTTCGGGAAATGACCGAAGAGACTCGGAAGTGAACGACATTGTGGGAAAAGCCCCACAGACAGGTCAGTACATGTGCTATCATGTTCACACTCCGTCACCGAAAAGACACGGACTGAAGATGGCGGACCTCGGCCGGTGGTGGTGGTGGTGGGAGCTCACGTGTGGCAGAGCTCTTGGATCGGAGCTCTTGGAGCTCAAAGCGTGTGGAGCTCAGAGCTCGGAAGTGACATTTGCATATGACCTCTGTGAGGTCACTTCCGCTTCCGTTCACGTGACCGGAACTGACCTTTGACCCCGGCGCGCGCTAACAATACCGGATAAAATTGCGCGCCGGGGTCAAAGGTCAGTTCCGGTCACGTGAACGGAAGCGGAAGTGACCTCACAGAGGTCAGACCTCGCCCGCCTACGCAGCTACGTGGAAGCCATCTTCAACGATCAAACCACGGCCTTCAAGTTGAATCTGGCGTTTGGTTAGGTGCTGCAGCATAAGGACACAGACCAAGCCCGATATTTTTACCCGAGCAGTAACATCCGGGTATTTGACCAACCGTTTACCATCATTAACCGGGCGTCGCTAGAGGCGATGCTGGAGAAACTGGACACCGTGGATCCCTTGGAATGGGCCCAACAACAACGCCCCAACACACAATGGGTCGTAGAGAGGGTGACCAATGCCACGTTTTTCGTTACCAAGCTGACCGACCACCCCCATCGGCTGAATGCGTCACTCATGCACTGATGAATACCATAACATGCCGTACATACTCTATATGTCTACATGTTGATCGTTGACGTTACGGAGGTGACCGAAGAGACACGGAGGTGACCGAAGATGTCACGGAGGTCACCGAAGAGACACGGAGATCCATCCGGGTTTACACGGGAACAGCCGGGTAGTTACGGAGGTGACCGAAGAGACACGGAGGTGACCGAAGATGTCACGGAGGTGACCGAAGAGACACGGTGATCCATCCGGGTTTACACGGGAACAGCCGGGTAGTTACCGAGGTGCCCGAAGAAACACGGAGGTTACCGAAGATGTCACGGCTCGGCCCTCGACTTGAACTGAGTGTGCTAAAAATAGATCACCAGCTAGCGTGCTATAAAAGGGAAGCGGCCTGGCCGTTTCATCAGACACCCTGTCAACCACCAAGATGTTCACTTGCACAACTTGCCAGAAGCTGTTTACTCGTCTAGATAATTTACGACGCCACGAGGCCTCCACCCACAACGATGCTCGGTATACTTGTACAACCTGGTCATTCAATCGGGAGGATCATTTACTGTGCCACGAACGCTCATTCCACGAGGGCGCGACGGAACAATGTAACGGTTGTGGTCAACTCTTCAAACGACCCAGTCAGTTAAGACAGCACCAACGTTTGATTCATAGTCCATCACCACGGTATGAGCGACAACTTTCCACTAAAATGGCACCCATGAGGGTCAGACCTAGTGAAGATGAGCCCGGGGAGACGAACGACACTGGTGATGCGATCACGGAGAGCCCGCCTATACCCACAGTCCAGGAGGGCCTGGATATCCAGCCGGACCCCAGCGTTACGGTTTCGAGTCATACGTCTGACGACATCGAACATTTTCTGGAAGACGCAGTGGATGTTCCCAGCGATCTGTTACAGGACGCCCATCCAGTGAGCGACATCTATCGGCGCCATTGGTCCATGATACGGCACGGTTTCCACCGTCATCGCCCTATTCAAGATATCTACAATTTCCGACTGACCGACCTCGCCCGTCTACGTAGCTACGTGGAAGCCATCTTCAACGACCAAACTACGGCCTTCAGATTGAATCTGGCGTTTGGTTATGTGCTGCAGCATAAGGAGACAGTCCAAGTCCGATACTTTTACCCGAGCGAGAACATCCAGGTATTTGACCAACCGTTTACCATCATTAATCGAGTGTCGCTAGAGACGATGCTGGAGAAACTGGACACCGTGGATCCCTTGGAATGGGCCCAACAACAACGCCCCAACACCAAGTGGACAGTGGAGAGTGTGACCAATGTTACGTTTTTCCTTACCGTGACCAAACTACGGAATATTCCCATCGGGTGAATGTATTCACCCATGCACTGATAGATACTCAGAATGCACAAACAACTATCTGAGGATATGTTGCCTCAACGGTATCCTGGGCTGCCCGACGATGATTAGAATAAACGATTCAATCGAACATGGCCGAAGATGGAACTTTCTGAAATGGAGACTTCTCATTGGACAAGAATACATCTAACGGACAGGAACGAATATGACAGATGCAAATGGTGGCCTCTGATTGGACAAGAGTCTTCTTGAATTGTAAATATACCCAACGCGGCTCCCCCAGCGTGGGTATGATGTAACATTGGGGAGAATAAACTATATCAAAAAACTTCTTGTTGTTGTTGTCTCATGTCTCATCCTTGTTGTTGTTGTTGTACTGTCTCCGGTCTGTTAAGGCGTAACGACGGACGTCACTGCATTTCGAAGAATGAGTGACAATTCCATGGAAAATCAGAGCTTCTGAGCTATTTCACCAGGGCGTTGAAGCATTGAGCTTGGTGTTGGCGGGCGTTGCTACAAGATGACACCTCACACGACGCATTCGGACCAAGGATGGTCCATCTCTACACCAAATACCTTCCTTCACTGCCCCAAAATACCCGCTTTCGCTACTACTCGTACTGATGACGTCACCGATGACGTCACAGATGCTGCGGACATGCCTGAAATCAGGGTGTACACCCCGAGAGCTACAACATGACACCTCCCACGACGCATTCGGACCAAGGATGGTCTCGCTCTATCCCAAATATTATCCTTCAGTGCCCTAAAATGTCCACTTTCGCTACTACTCGTACTGATGACGTCACCGATGACGTCACAGGTGACGTGGGCAGCCTCCAAATCGGGGTCTACACCCCGAGGGCTACAAAATGACTCCTCCCAGGACGCATTCGGACCAACGATGGTCCATCTCGACACCAAATACCTTCCTGCACTGCCCCAAAATGGCCACTTTACTTACTACAACCAACTGCGCATGCGCAGATTGACGCGACTTGCATTTAAAAACACGCCATTCTGACTCTACCCCACACAAGCTTCACTTTGACACTTCCCACGACCCTTTTGGACCCATAGTGGTCCATCTCTACCCCAAACACACCCCCACACACCCCCAAAATGGCTGCTTTTTATACTACGGCCAAACTGCGCATGCGCAGACTATTGAACACGGACGAACCATTAGTCTAGTCGGATGTTCCTCCACGAGAGCTTCAAAATAAGACCTCATACGACACCATAGGACCATTAGGGACTCACCTAGACCCCAAAACGTCCACCCCGTATGGACCTATACACCCATAGCCATGCAGTATAGGCCTATGGGCCTACCCAGACCTCCGTGACTTTTTCCAAAAATTTCACCGCTTACCTCCGGGACCCCTGCCATCGTGTTCTAAATGAGGAGACGAGAAAAACAAGACCAAACAACTCGCAATAAGTGTGTGTGATTTAGATGATTCTTCCTTCCTATGCCAGTGTAATTTTTCAATTCTGCCGTTTTTGCTCCAGGACCGTTCCCATCGTGTTCTAAATGACGAGACGTGAAAAACAAGACCAAACAACCCATATCACAATGAACGTGTGTGAATTTCCCAGGTTGAACCTATACCCCCATATTGCCAGTATGGAGCCATATGGGCTATATGGCACTTTTCCAAAAATTTCACCGTTTCGCTCCGGGACCCTTCCCATCGTGTTCTAAATGACGAGACGTGAAAAACGAGACCAAACAACCCATATCACAATGAACATGTGTGAATTTTCCAGGTTGGACCTATACCCCCAATAGCCAGCCTATAGGCCTATATACAGACCTCGGTGATTTTTTCCAAAAATTTCACCGCTGCGCTCCGGGACCCCTCCCATTGTGTTTTTCTCGGCGAGACGAGAAAAACGAGACCCCACAACCCATAGTAACACCCACAAAAAAATTGACCACCCCTCCCCCCATATAGCCAGTATGAGCCTATATACAGACCTCGGTGACTTTTCCCAAAAATTTCACCGATTCGCTCCGGGACCCTTCCCATTGTCATTTTCTTGGCGAGACGAGAAAAACGCGACCCCACAAGCCATAGTAACACCCCCGAAAAAATTGACCATCCCCATACCCCATACAGGCATTTTCCCTTATATTGTATAATACAGACCCCTATTGTAGAGGTAAAGTCCGTATTCCGCTTTTTATAGTTTCGGGAAAAAATCCTAATTTTACATGCACCCACCCCATTGACTTGATAGGCAGGCCCCGATAAGCCCGGGGACCGATATTAGCCCTTTTGGCTAGGGTTGATAGGGGTTTTCCCCTATTTTAGGGGTAAAGTCCGTGTTCCGCTTTTTATAGTTTCGGGGAAAAATCATAATTTTACATGCACCCACCCCATTGACTTGATAGGCAGGCCCCGATAAGCCCGGGGACCGATATTAGCCCTTTTGGCTAGGGTTGATAGGTGTTTTCCCCTATTTTAGGGGTAAAGTCCGTCTTCCGCTTTTTATAGTTTCGGGAAAAAATCCTAATTTTACATGCACCCACCCCATTGACTTGATAGGCAGGTCCCAGTAAGCCCGGGGACCGATATTAGGCCTTTTGGCTAGGGTTGATAGGGGTTTTCCCCTATTTTAGGGGTAAAGTCCGTATTCCGCTTTTTATAGTTTCGGGAAAAAATCCTAATTTTACACGCACCCACCCCATTGACTTGATAGGCAGGCCCCGATAAGCCCGGAGACCGATATTAGCCCTTTTGACTAGGGTTGATAAGTGTTTTCCCCTATTTTAGGGGTAAAGTCCGTGTTCCACTTTTTATAGTTTCGGGCAAAAATCCTAATTTTACATGCACCCACCCATGACTGGATGCCCCTTCACGAATGCTTCACTTTGATACCTCACTCGACCCAATCAGACCATGCAGCGTATTTGAAGTCTGGGGACTACTTTTTCTCCGCGGAAGCTTTTTCCGCGACCGCATCACCGCCCGACCGCATCACCGCGGAAGAATACATGCCCATGGGCCCTTTGCCGGAACTATAGTGACCCGGAGTTACCTCCCCCTAGATTGGAACTCTTCTGTGCTGGAGGTAGTTTTTGGTTTCTTGAGCTGGTGGCGCCCCCTGGCGGAACTCCCCGTCATCTCCCCAAGAGTTATCTCCCCCGGCAAAATCATAATGAATATCCCCTTTCCCTACTACTGAACTGCAATTAGATGAGTTTCTAACTTGTCCCCCTCTGAACACTGAATGATCCATGCAGTAATTTCCTGAGAATTCACGATAACAAAATTTCATGGGGAAATTCAAGATGGCCGAGGGTCGCAGTTAGTAAGTGCGGATCGCAGTTAATAACTGAGGGTCGCAGTTAATAAGTGCGGGTCGCACTTAATAACTGGGGGTCGCAGTTAATAAGTGCGGATCGGAGCATGTCCCTTTTACGGCTCCGTACGGTTCTCGGTTTATCCATATTGATTTTACACTTGGAAAGGTTCAGTCTTAGCCCAACATTTATTATGTGGATGAGGAATTTCTGCAGTCGCTCATTGTGTTGAAACTTCGTATCGCCAGATATGTTGTAAATCAAATGCTCTTTTGATAAGACTTTGGTGCAATTATAAAATCCGTCGTGCGCGGCAAATGTATAGTAATCGTACGTAACTCGGACTTGCATGCAATCTGGTTATATCCTGCTTCGAATTTAGCTCGAGAAACAGTGGTCTTGTTCATTAGTCTGAGGACTCTATGGATGGTGAGAATAAGGCGACACTCGCAAAAATTGGCCTCATTTGCGCGACACATAACGACGCATAGTCTCACCCTGAGAGTACAACAGGTGGGGCTGCATATTTAATATGGACTTACTTTTCTACAGTTCAACACTCACAGATTTCTGGGTGATGGAAGGTAGACTTTGCACTGGTTGTGCCAACGGTTTTCTATGTATACTCTCGTTTTCGCTACTCAAGCCGGAATATATGTCCACATATGTCTATATTCAGATTTGCGACTATATGTCTACATACCTTTAGTTATGTGAGGATTCTTGTGAATTACCCCCTTCAAGCATTCTGGAAGTTTAGAAAAATGAGGAAAGTGAACCCGAGGGTGATATGGGGTGCGTTTATCTATTGTCGTGAACTGCTGGTGAGTCACGGAAAAGACCGAGGCGATTTAGACACGCTAGTGCCAGATGGCTGCTGAAAACATCAACGCGTATATAACATCTCAGAGCGCTAATAGTAATGCAATCACATATCCTTTCGTCTACGTTGTATCTCACATATTTTCAAGAACTCAGTAACACTTTGCTTTGGAGCGAGTCAAGCATCCTGAAGCCCCTGTCACTATCGCTATAAGTCAGGAATATTGCTCATTTATCGATGGATGGTAATATGGATGAAGGTAGATGCCGAATCATGGACCATCAAGGGTCCTGTTACAACAAATGACATTGTCAGGCAGTACGTCGCTACATTATGGGTTGAAAAGATGAGGATCCCGACCTCTTGTTATTTCCATATATATAACTGTGTTTTCAGGAATGAGCTGATGTCACGCCTCTTATCGCTTAGTTGCTGGGAAATATTCACATTGATTCTAGTGTCATTTCGCTCGTAAGTAATACGGACATCGGGAAATTCCGTATAAAATCGATGCGTCTGATAGAAGGATCAGTGGAGAGAATGTTCAAACCCGACATTCACCAAAGTCTTCCTGATCCGAACGCAGCAACCAGGCTGATTTCCATAGCTTAATATTAACACTTGTAAAATCCCTTTTAAAGCCACCGCAATCACATCGACAGCTAAACGCTATAGTATGTTTAGTAAAACTCTCGCGTTACCTTGATTGCAAATCGATTTTTCCTGCGATATACACACAATATGCCAACAGCAGGGAATGGTTTGCTTTCATTATTACTCCGGTCAAATGGAGCAATCTATCCGGAGAATAACGAGAAGCAATGCCATTGTACTGCTTAAATGGGAAGATAAACCCCGAAAATTAGTCGACTGAAAAGATACTGAAATGGCGACATTTCCTATTAAAAGCTTCAGGTCACAGTAAAACGCACCATTCTTCATATACGGGCTTAACTCTGGGCCGAATTATGATTCCTGAATTTGGATGGCTGTAGAATGAATCCGCACTCCGATACATAAAAGAAGGCTATATGGCAATTCTCCGGATCAGGAGTATGGTGGGTACCATAATTACGTCATAACAACGCAATGGTAACATAAATATCAAAATTATATCAAAATGGATTGTTCTAAATATTTTCAGAATATTTCTGAAACGATTTTGACATAATATTATGATAACGTTTTGTGAAAGTCGAATAAAATATATTAGTAAAGAACAGTCGTGAACTGGATGATAATTAGACCACCAAATCAGATATTGCAGCAGTAACATTCAATCGTACGCCATCTATCCCTATCTATAACATTTTATTTAGGAGAAACTACATTATGGATAACGACTTTTCTATTTAATATCGAGCTATACAAACAAACTATGCTTCTGAATTTGTTCGTACCTCTAAATGTCACTCAAAGATTATACTAACGTTTTGATGGTAGGCGGAAAAATAGTCGCTTTGATGTGTTTTCGTAACGTTTATAGACCTATATCACATTTTTAAACGGAATCTTCAAAACATAGAATAGAATATTTTAGAGTAGAATAGTTGTATACCGTCTGCAAAAACATGAATAATAACCTAGTAACCTGGATCTATAAGATTATTTTTAATATTTAAGGAACGTGGGCGTAAAACATCCTGAAACCAACATTATTTCTCGGAAGCATGAATCACAGTCTTTTTAACATGCCAGACAACTTAGAACATTGTTACAATGATCAGCTTAACTACACTTATCATGCTTCTTATTAATTTCATTGATATAAGAAATATCACAAATTAAAAAAAGGTTTGTATTGAAATATGGATTTAAAATCGTTAGAATTGTGAATAAGCCAACTTGCCAAGACATTACCCATTTGATATATTGTATAGCCAACGGGAACTAAATTAAATATTGTGTTTCACAGACGTATATTGTATCCAACTTAATATAACCAAATGATACGAGCCTTATGTCCCACAAGGTAAATATTGACATGCCAGGTGGATTTATGCATTGTGAATTTTCTGGATTTTTGCCGATTTTTAACGCTAATACATAACAAGTAACAGAATTAATTGTGTACTGATGCCTGTCACACGACATTTTCACATTTGACCAGAGAACTTTAAATCGTCACTGTGGCTACAGTTTTTACTGGATCAGCCCAATTTTTCCATGATGACTCCTGAACTAAGTTCAAATATTAGGGTTGTTTCAAATTTATGTTATTAAATTATTAATAAAATAAAATAAAAATTTTAATTAATTTTAATAATTTTTTTAATTATTAAAATTATTTTTTTTCTTGCTAAATGTGGTTGAAATAAATATCATACTGATAATGCTGGGTAACATCTCTTGTATTGTTATGCCATTTCTGCGACAAAATTGAGACCTTTTGGAGCAGATATAGGCAAAAAATGACTGATTTGTCAGTACTAGGGCCAAATAGTCAATGCCAAATATGACGAGGTTCATTTAACACAGCTGGTAATTATGAGCAAATGAACTTTCAAGATACAATAAAATGTAAATGGAAGAAGGGAAATTCACATAGATACAATTACATGCTTTTTTTCAAAATCGCGACCTCAGTTCAAATTTTCAATGCTTCAAATCATTTATGCATTAATTCACTTTATATCAGTCTAAAACCACATGCAATTAATACTAATTATATCACCTGTAAAAACTCAGATGTTTGTTCCACACACAAAGAATTTTCAAAATGCCTTTTGCATTT
>JAVTVY010005878.1:0-41875 GCA_036873755.1 Hanleya hanleyi
ACATCGTCTGCGTCTGATGTATTTACTCACAAATATCTGACTATATAGAAAACATATAGTACATATAGTACTTTTTGACGATAAAGGAGCATAGCTCTAAAAATGAGCATCACAGAAAGTAGAAAAAGTCACATGGTGATGATAATGTCTACCTAGTTTTGAAAGAAGCGACCAAAAACTCTAGAACAAATTATGTTGACGAGGAAGCTAATGGACGGATGCAGATGGACGACGGAAAACGCGATAAAATAATGTCTCCGAAAATTAACGAGCGTATAAAAAAGTGTCTCTCCACCAGTTTAACAAGACGTTGGCAGAGATAGCCTATCGTGGCGATGATAGCGGTTGTTATTATTATCAGTTAAACCTCTATTTCGACGACTATATATTATGATGGAAAAGCGTGTCATCTGATACCATCTTCCGTTTTCTTTTCGTCATTTTCATGACTTACTATACATTTATGTTAATTCCTATTACTAAACATTGATTTTAACCCCGTATTACTAAACATTGATGGACACCCCTATTACTAAACACTGATCCATTACCTTCTGTATATTTCAGGATGTCTTCCAACTTCCGTCAGTAGGAATGCTAGTGTGGTTGACGTCGTTTCTTGTCCTGTTCAAAAGAAAGGACGCAAACATGATGGGTGAGTGCAGTTTGTAATTGAACAAATGTACAATTATTCCTCCCGTTATGCCAACCTATGAATAGCTATAGCGTATTTGCGATAATGAAAATTCAAGCAAAATTCCGAAAGGTCTCCAAAACGATCTTTCTCTGATTTTGACTATTTATCCTGTTTGTAAATTTTCTTTCACTATCAACTGATAGTCGAAGAGAGAAGACTAGGAAAACTTGAAAACTATTCAATACATCTCTAGCTTGTTCCCTATTACAGTATGTCACTAAGACATGTTAAATTTAATGGGGTTTTTTTCTCACCCGCGATGAAGAAAGTCACAAACTCATCAACGATTTCTTCCATATCGATGTCGGGATTGTCATCTGGAAATAAAAAGAAGTTCGCTAAACAAAGGTGAATAATCAGTTTGAAATTAGACATCATACGATACACTTTGATTTTAAACTGTAGCAGAGGCTTCGAGGCTAGGTGGTCCACCTTTCTAGCACGACCTTGTATCAAAACTTGGCGAGAACGTGTGTGACGCTGAACGCACATATTCGACTCCACTACGGGGATCACCATACTGAGATACAATACTGACTGAGATACAATACTCAAGTTGCGTTAACTTTATATATAGTTTAATTGTATTCTTGCTTGGAGCTTTTACTATCCGATGAGCTTTCGGTTATGGCCTAGGAATTTTTTCATGGATGAGAGATGACTACTTAATGCCGGACGACCAACAAGTGATCAGCTAGGTTTTAAGAAAACCCATTTCGCTGCACAGTTGCATTGATTAAAATGGGGATTCAATGATTAATATTGAATTGCCCGGTACACTCCCTGCAACTTTCTTGTCAATCTGTTAGAAATTTGACTACCATATCCAGTTGCATATTTGAACAACGTGAATAGCACCAGATGTATGTTCAAGTTCTGGTTGGCTCTGAAAATCGGGTTTCAAGAATTAAGCCATCACCTAAGATGGAAATCATTTGAGACAGAATATCTTCCGGACAGTATTCCCCATTCGCCCTCGCCAGTTTTCTCTCCTTGATGCAATCCCTTCCCTTCTTTCGCAGAAAGTCACAGGCTTCCCTGACCTCTTCTCGGAAACTGGACAGACGAGGATCGATCTATAGTAAAATAAAGGAGCAAATGATCGTACCGATATCAGGGTACATGTATAATCAGCAATTATTTCTAAATATAACTCGTCAGTCCACTTCCCCTGTTGGACACAAGGGGCAGCTTGATAAATATACAGGGGCCGGGTAATATTCTCCATAGGGAGGCACAGCAGGGCATATGTTTAACATGCTGAAGCAATCCATTTCAAATATGAAATACTCTCCGGAATTTCCATTCAGGTTAATTGGGCCATTTGGGCATTAAAAAAAAGTCTTCAAAATTGACATAGTTTCCGTCTCAGCACGATTGAAAACGGTATTTTCAACCAGGACGTGAAATTTGGAGTACTCCCAAGGATGATGTCTATGTAAATTAAACAGTTAAATCTGGATAATAAAGTAATGCACTTCCTGAATGAGTTATATCGCCTACTCTCAATAGTGTATTATCTTGTCCGGTCAGCTTTCGTATGAAAACAACACCACCACAATTTTCGCGATTGAATTCAATCCGCAAGTACTAGAGGATTTGATACCTTATATCTTCATATATCTTTTTTTATCATGTTAGCCGATTTTCCGAATCCGAGGTGATATAGATAGCCGGCATGTTGTAGATGGTGACATTCCCCATTCCAGTATTCATTTTCTTCGAAGTTATATGGAATTTATTCATTCTTATTAAACTAAGCACAAGCTAACAAAGTGAACTGTTGTTTTGGGAAAATCCTAAACCAGAAAATTGGTCAGCAATAGATAGACTTGTGTTCTCAAATGAGCTCGCATCACCGATGAAATTGTGATCAAATTTTCTGGTTGCGCTGAAACCGAATATAAGTTGGGGTAAGTTTCCCGAAGGGCAATCAATGATATTCGAAACTCCCCAGTAAAGATTTTCATGCCCTTCCTGTTCCCTTGTTGGCGAAGTTGGATCTTCGTGATGTCATCATACCTGACCTAATTATGTGCTATTATGGGATATCGAACGAATGTTATAGTAAATGTATGGAGACAATAGAAGGAAAATGAAGATGTGCAGCCCTTTTGGCTCATTTTGTAGATCGGTAGCATAACGAGATGATATAGGGGTCATATAATTACGATAACATGTGGGTCATTTAAGCATGATAATATGAGAAGAAAACGTTCTTGACTGAATGGAGATTTTTGAACTTATACGGTTTTACTTGGACACTCCATCGTAGTACGATGGGCACTGATCATAGAGAGTACGCCCTGCAACTCGTTCCTTAACACCAATGACTCGTATCCACTGGTAATAAATATCTAAGACCCCTAAGATATATTCTTGAATCCGTCTCCATGTCATCTAAACATCCACTATTTCCCTTTTGCACATATCCACACTGTAACCCCTGTATTTTTGAAAGTATTGATCATCTATCCTCCCAAGAATCTTATTATTCTTTCTGCACTGTGTTATCAATATCAGTATTATCCCCATTTTCCCCAATCAAATATCCCGCTTTTTGCCTACATATTATCCGAATACATTATGAGTTATTGAAACTCGTTTCATTATAAATATCTCGAGTGAGTAAAAACGATCACTAAGATACGTAAGCGCAAGCCATGTTTCAGCAGACATTCGTCACACGGACAAGATGTCACTCTTTCTCCACCAAGACAGCCATGTGATCATACCCTATCAACATTGCATTGATGATAATATAATGTTCACTTTTTCATAGCTAACATCAAAAGCTACAACATCTATGGGATATCCCAGGGCAGTAGAACAACCCAAAAATTCTCTATGGGTATACATTTGGCTGTGAATATATCATATATTCAACTAGCTCGCGGATGATCTCTACAGCAGAATTGGAAAATCTCGTCTACAAAGGTGAATTTCAATTTATGCTAGAACTGTAAAGAGAATTCAAGTCCAGTGTCCAACTGTGAATCATTACCGGTACAACTTGATATTATGATAACGATCATCCGCAAATATAATATTACCTTCGAAAACGGATTATGAGACCGCTCCAAACCATCAAATGTTGTCTTGATTGCCTGGAGGAAGGGATCCTTCTCGTTATGTATGCTTCCAATGTCCATATTGAAAGCAACCTTGATGTGAATAAAAGAAGAGGTATCAAGTTAACCGATGTTGTATATATTGTCGAGAATATCACATCCGATGAACCTCATCTTCGGCCTTATTACCTAAATACAAACGTCTAGTGGGTCATTCAATATTCAGCCGTCGTTCATACTTCCCTCATATGTGTTGTGATCAGAAGATTTCCGCGTACATAATCTATAAACCTAGTTCGGGTAACATCATTAGCACCAAATCAAAAAAAAATCACAGTGTACGTAAACATAGGTTAGTTTTCTGCAGAAGGGAAGCGATCGACAGTTTTCAGTGATGCTGACAAGGCATTATTATCTTTCAAATATCAGATCCGTGCCGCTGATTAGCATTCATAAACCATATGACTTTTTTTAACATACACGAATTGGTACTAGTAGTCTCACTTGAGGAAAAGCATGGCTGAGAATCAGTCTAATTTCCCTATGACTTGGATTCCTTTCCTACCCTGACTGGTCATGGCCTTCGTCTGGGTTGTATAAACAAATGCTCCAGGTGAGCGACAATGATTTCTATTTCATTACAGCCCAAATCTTGAAGGCATGGAATCGAATCCCAAAAAGCTCGCTTCTCACACCATTCCTACATTTAGCATCCCGTGTCGTCTCCTAAATATGACTGGCAGACCAATGATCAATCTTGTCAGTGGAGACAAACGATACACAAACGTTAGCGAAATAAAACCCGACCCGACACCTGCAATAAAAAACATTGCTCGTCCAGGAATTTGCATTGAGATTTGCTGACTATGAATTTTCGAACGCATCTATGTGGTGATCAGAGACACGGCTTCCACGACACGGAACAGAAGAGTCAGGAGCATGAATCGACCAAAATCAAGATGTTCCGACCGCCAGCATCATAGAAAACTATAAATATTCATATTTTTATCTCATGCCGGTTTGCCGATTTTGGTAATAAGGCCTTGAATTTAGTAAGAACACCAGCTGACTTGTATATGTACCATTTGATTACAACGCATATACGGGAAGTGGGAAGAGGTGTCGACATACTGGCAGAGACACATGACTTCACAGTATAGTCTTTTGGTCAACCTATTTTAAAGCACATACCAAGATTCGTGATATGTGTTGTATCTCAGAAACGCTTTTATTGTACCTGTTCATGTGGCAACTTGGATGACATGACCACACGGCCCCTAGCACCGGCATAAGCGGTATTAGATGCAAATCTAGAGAGCTATGATGGAAATGCTCTGACAGCTCTTATAATGGTAATTGATGAGCTGTGCCGCTGTGAAAACTCGGACACTGGGGATTGGTGAGCTGTATCGTCGTCAGATGAAAATGACGGCAATTAACACAAAAGACTAGTCTGTAAGGCCCGATGTCGACCCAGCATCAACTTCCCAGAACTCGGACTTAATTTTACTTATTTGATTTAAATGAAATATCCAAGGAAATCTTTTACTAATAAAGAAGAATTGGCTACGTGTACCTTCCCGATGACATCCAGTGTGGCTCGGCTGAACTCGGTGAGCATTGAAACCATAGTTTTCTGTTCAACACATTTACTCAGTCGTTTCATCAATAAATCCCCAGTGGTATTGAACTGGGGCATCAGATTCATCAGAAACCTCAAGAGAAGATAAGGAGAAAATTGTTTGATTTCAGTGCTGAAATTCCCTGAATACCGTCTCACATTATGAACCAAATTATTGGGTTTTCGTGACAATTATTTTATAGTTTACGGATAGTACCAAGCGCAAGATATTCACGAAGGCTTCGTGGTAATCTACTCAACATATGCCATTCCCATGAGACGGTATCAGCCGAAAATAGCGTTTAGTGCATAGAGTGAAATTGGTTTTGATAACATATTAAGTGAGAACATATATAACGTGGTAGCTGTTTCACGGATTAAGCTCTGTCTGTTAGATTCATCGATGCCACGAGTCGTAGTGAAATGTTGAATCAACTGAATCAGGTGGCAGTGCATCCTTCATTCGCCTTAACTCTCTCTTTATCACGGTACCGAATGAAAACAATTCCACCTTTGCCTATCATTGGCATACTAAAATAGGGAATTTCTAGACAAATAATCCCTTCATATTATAACTTGACATTAGAGGGGAGCTGTCAAAACTATCGGTACAGAGGGAATTAAAAGCAACGTTTACTTTGTTCAATTGATTCAAGTGTGTAAAATAGTCCAAAAATGATCTAGTAAGGTTGCCTGTAGTTCCCTCATTTTAGAAATACATATGAAGTTGGACCAGGTCAGCTTTTGCCAAAGCCTTAATTGATGGGAAAAATTTTGCGCTGAGGTTCTGATAGAGCACGACCTATTTCCTAACTCTTAATATACTCTTCAATACAGCTCCAGATCAGTCATCTTCAACAGTTGTCTGGTCTATTCTAACTTTATTGCATATCTGAGATTTTAGACTTGAAATATATAATTTGACCTATAGAAAATAGGTCAAGGTCAGTGATATTCAATAGTCTTCAGGTTCAGCCACATGTAGTATAAACTTGGACAATGTAGATACAATCTTTCTTGAAATATCGTACTAAATAGAATCTAACCTGGATACAATAGGTCAGTCATCTTCAGTACAACTCTGGACCATCGCCAAATGTATATATAGTATTAATTTGGAAAGTCTAGCTATATTTCTTCATGTTATATCATAATAAATAATATATGACCGTGAAAAAATAATTCAAGGTCAGTCAACTGAGATAGGCTTCTGGTAAATCACCAGTTGCTTATGTAATATGAATTTGGGGACCCTAGCCTTAGGCTTTATTACTCAAACTACGTGGAATCTAGATTTTGGATTCACAGATCACATGGATTGGCCCTGCATTGCGGTTTGAACGCGGCTTGACTGGTCAATAAATGTTGCCACATCTGACAAAATAGCTTCTCTCTGTGTCCAATCTTCTTGGTCTTCGCATCACGGAAGCTTAGTAAAGTGTGCGCGTTGAGGTTAAAGAGGTCCAAGTTTAGGCGCAAATTTTTGAAAAGATTCAATCTTGTCACCTCATAATTTGGGCACTCTAGAAGATCGTTCTCCATTGTTTCCTTTCCAACACAAGTGAAGATGTTTGTTCGAGGAAAAGTCGATGTTGGAAATCATTTAGAACAGTATGTGCTGTCCTTGCTAGTGTTATTGCAAAAGCCGACTTCGATGGATAATCCAAACGGGGTCTACTAGTCAAGTCGGGTTTGAAGTAAACAACGGTGCGTTAATTTGTTCCTCATTCTTCTTGCATCAATATGGCCGAAATCGACATGTACTCATTTGTATTGTATTTCTGTGCATAGGTATACACAGAAATACAATTTTTCCTATCCCAGTTTTCCAGTTTTTACTCGACTCGGAGTGAAAGCAGAATATCAGCTGTAGTCGTATGTGTCATCAGCAATCATATTTGCACCATATGCACATGTACTACTCCTTTTCTGTATTTTCTGTCACTCAAAACGTGATTGTATGGATAACAATTTCTACTTTCTTGTTTCTTTTTTGCAAATGAGCGACGTTTCAGTGTAGCCACTAGCATCTTTATCAAGCTTATGAATGAAACTGACATTGATAGGATAACAAAATCTTTTACATTTTTTCGCTAGCACACAAAGGTCCTGATTGGTTTTTGTCCGATTGTATCTTGTACTAACTTACTGTCTGTGGAAGGCTGGGTTAAATAATGCCCGTTTCCTTGTCCATCGCTCCTGGTTACACTCCGAGACCAACCCGTGTCCCATCCATCTGTAAAATTTAAATGACTAAGAGGAGTTTTGTATTGCAAATCTACCTTCTTCAAAATTTCTTTTCTTTGTTTCTCGACGAAAAAAAACGACCCTGGCTCAGGCGCATCACAGCCTTACAAGTTGCTGTATACGCTAAGCCGATATAGTTCCAAAATGTAACAGAGCTTGAGCACCTCCCTTTTAAGGCTGTTCAGTTTTCACAGTATTTCAAATTATCGTAGACCATTTCACAACAGAATTAAATAAGTGTAATTTCTTAATTGGCTTTTCTTCATACATTATTTATTTTGGATCATGTCATGCCACGCGTTACACTCGTATTCGCTGCATGTCATCATCTGACGGGATACGGTACTAAAAATGACGGGCTGGCTCGATTCGCCAAGCAAAAATGACGGACTACGACCGCTACGTGATGCAAAACTTTATGCAAAATTTGAAGCGCAAAACTGTCGAAATAATGCATTGCGAATCATTGCTGCTTGTATAGTTATTGATAATTATAGTTTGCAGGCCGATGCATGTATCTGGATAAAATATCGTCTTGCAGATATCCATGTTGTTGTTGCACTTGTAAACATAATACTTCGTAGTAAAATTGTATCAATGGAAAAAATAGTTCAGTGACGTCACGACCAAGCGTAGTAATTTATTTTCTCACGCTACATGTATTATCCAATCAGAGTGTTTGAAAGTGTTATTCACCTAGGTACATACGATAAATATGTCATGACCATATGTCCCTAATAACACCTCAGTTATGTGATAAAACTTCGTATTTACCGAATTGGAATCACATAACTGTTTTACATGTATTATATGAAACAATCGCAATTGGTTTGTATTTGACGTTGATTGTATATATCGAATGTTTGCATTAAATATTCAAGGAAGAATTATGACTATTCTGAAGATTTTCGTTAAGAATGTCTCCATAACCGGGTCTGATCATGCAACTGCCGGCAGTCACAAAGCATGTGTTCGAAATGACGTCAGTCGCGTGATAGGCTTCGACAGTGAGGTTCACCGGTTGGTGATATATAATATTGTGGCCAGTGAACATAACTTTGTGTGAGATATCACGCTCAGTGGACCAATCAAATAAAGGAATCACTGCTAGTCATATAATAATATATTTTATTATCTCACAAGCAAATGAGTATTCAATATCAGGTTTGTGATTGGTTAATCGTATCGGATCGTATAACCCCCGAGCGATGTCTTGCAACTCGCTTCGAAACTTCAGCTGACCATTTCTCAATATTTATGTAATAACTTTCGCTCACTCGTCAAAATGTAACGGAATAAAGTCAGTGCATCATTTTCACGAAAGTTTTCGACTTACTCCAAAAGATGTTATTTGTTCCAATAATAAAAACATTTTCTTCGCGGAAGTAGATCGAAATGAATGGATGTCGCTATTGTTTTGGCTCGTTCCTCGCAGTGCAGATTCGAACCGAAATGACCCGGTGAATTTGTTAGTTGTGTATAAGATGAAAGGCTTGAGGGATGATTAATTCGTTATTCAGGTTTTCCCCAGGCTGTCTTGGAAACATACGACCATCCCTGAAATGC
The DNA here is from genome assembly GCA_036873755.1 of Hanleya hanleyi. NCBI lineage: Eukaryota > Metazoa > Mollusca > Polyplacophora > Lepidopleurida > Hanleyidae > Hanleya > Hanleya hanleyi. Next base: position 9,203 of record JAVTVY010005878.1, read on the forward strand.
ATACACCCTGGGAAAAACCTGAATAACTAATACTATCACCATATCTACACTGGTGATTCTAAAGACATCGAAAACCTGAGATGTGATATCAAAGAATACCCAAGAGCGACCGGGCTATTGCGGTGTATGAGAAATAGCTGTCTACGAGAGAACGTCTTTCGTTAAAGATGGATGCCAAAATGAGCCTATTTGTAACATTTGACAGGGAAATGGCCGGTATATATTAATAGAGAATGAGAAGAACTGGACAAATTGCACAGTCACTACAAATCTTCGTGACCCGCACCGACTATCGCTCCTCGCTGTATGGAAAACACTCTTTAACGTATTTTAGTAGAAAGACTTGCAAATATAAGATTGCTTCATCTAGAGAAACAACTTTAGCAGAATAATAATAATTTACGTTTCTATACATTGGAAGAGCAACTCATCGAAGGGATTTATGAGGGGATAAATCATATCGCTCTAATTTAGTAGACACTTCCAGTAAACACTTTTGTAATATCGAAAAACTAGGACGTCCCGGTTCGAATAGCACAGTTTGATATTGATATTTGATATTGGTTTGATATATCTAACAAACACCCACACACACATATCCGAAACACTGACCAACAATATTAATGCGCGAAGGAGTCCTAGTTTACCTGGTTGTGGGCAACTTAGTTTTCGCAAATACAGTGTGCAATTATTGCGTTATTTTAGTTGACAGATCTTACCGTGCTCCGAACAAAGACGCCATGACTCTATATACCCTCATGTCTTTTTTGTTGTTGGCTGTGACCCAAATGTCCTGAAAACAGAAGTGGAGCAAACATGAATGGAATGAAAAACAACGTGAACCAATTTGGTGTATGGTCGCCTATTAAGAATTGGAATCAACTTTAATAATTGAACTCTACATACGCGTCCGTGTGGGATTTTCTGATAAAACTAGTTTATCACAACTGAAACTTAATTCTATTTATTAGTTTCATAGGGAAATGAAAAATATTGCTTAAGAATAAGCCAAGGATACCTTCCAAAATATGATTCCATCATGGCGAAAGTCGCATTAAAACATATCTAGACTGATTCTGTGAATATTTCGCGGACAATATGTAAATTTAATCAAATGATTACGTAACAGTTTGAGCGTTAATCAAAAAATATACCCGCGTTGGTATTCTAGCAGTGTTCAACTGATATGTCAATTCATTAATTGACCTAGAGACGGTCGATGCGAATGGAGAGCACATTTCTCTTTAAAAGGCGACAATTGCTATTTTCGATTTCAACAACTGGTTTGGAGCTAATAGAACAACTATTTTAAGATATTAGACACTTTTGACAACACTGTATGAACATCTTTACAGCCAATTTCAAGATAGAATTTATTCTTTTAAACATTTTGTCCACATACACATATAGCATCAAGCTATAAATTTCACCACGGGGGAATTTTGCTGCTTGAATTGTAGAGTATAACACATATACATATATTGTATAGAAAGATTTGAGACATTTTGGGGAAAAAATAAAATGTTTAATTGAAGTATGTTATGTTTCCTTGAGATTGGCTGTTAAATTCGAGAATATCACACGTGAACTTCCGCGTAAAACGCGTGGTTGAACATGTCTAATACAGAAGGTAGTGTAAGTCTGAACATATTACAATAAAACAAGGTAAGACAAGGTGATAGTTCAACATCTACCATGTCATTTTCGAAATTAACGTTACAATCCATGTAGAAATATTGAGTCATGCCATTTCGGTCTTATTTTCGTTTTTCTTCGAATCGCACTACCCCTTTATAAAAACAATTGTCTGTGGACTCATTTTTGTCATTTCCAGCTGGTTGCTTTTCTGTGTTGAACGCCATTTGTTTGTGTGAACACGGTGAAACGCCAAGACATTTTACTACATTATATCCGAATCAGATATTGTCCGATTTGTCCACCAACGCAGCTTCTTTTTGTATTGTATGACATCATTTATATTGCCAGTCGGAATGATCTACTGCATCCCAGAGGTAATCCATGAAGATAATACCTTGGATAGTTGTTATTGTTACTTCATTAATCTGAGGCGCATTATTGTCTTCAAACACTTCGAAAAGCACCCAAAATGTTGTTTCGCTGCAGTAGAATTCAGTAACACCTGGAAGTGACATTTTCTTGCGGGGTCATTAAAAACTACCCATGGAGTTGTTGTCCATTCTTAAGTGTTAACATGCGCTCAACCCCTTCCATCACGGTCATCACCACACTTTCGTTGTACAAGAACTCAATACATCCACAACGATTTTTGAGAATAACACTTGCAAACTCTCAGATCGTCTCCTCTATAGCAGCACACGAACAGTCTTCTTGAAAATGTTGGCTGACATAGTTGAACTTTCACTACAATGTAAGGTTCATTTCTGTACCTGTCATATCTTTCAGTGGCATGTAAGTAATATGTAGGCACCCTGTTGTTATAATACACATACATTTCGTACTCAGTAGTGGTTAGTTCAAACCGAACAATACAGATCCAGTTTTCGATAAAGCCATCGTGGGCCAGTAAGGGGTGGTTTCTTTCCAGTTATCTGTCGGTAACTACCGAGTAACCGATTGGTATCCATCATAGTTCCAACTTCCCTTCATTGTAGATTCACTCAAATTTGTTTTAAATCGGTTAGCGTTGCTTGTATTTTAAATTTTAAACTAGAGCCTATTGTTGTGTTGTAATTAATGAGATCTGGTAGCTGGGTTATTGGGGATAAGTTTGTAATGAAATAAACGCACAATTATATATTTAATTTCAAGTTAGGCACAGGTGGCACCAGGTACGAATGTATGTGGCTAAAACGCAATCACAAGTTACATCCTGTGACAAGATATATGAAGGGCCGTTCGCGCCATAAACGCATCCTTTAAACGTTTTAACTTCTTAAACGTTTAAAAATTGTAGAGCTTTAAAAAGTTTAAATGTACAAACTTGAACCAACCAATCAGATGTTATGAACTGACATTTTCCTGTTAAAAAGCAAACATTTCCAGTTGTAAATTCGCCACTTCAGATGTTTCCTGTCAAAAGAAAAATTCGGTCTTTTGAAGGTTTCCGGTTAAAAGGATAACGTTTCCAGTTGTGATCGTCCAATCAGATTTTTTATTTGGGCCGCGTGTATACCAACATCTACACCAACACGTGCAAATCTCCACTGGCAAACGTTTCCGGTATGTAGTGTATTTTAACCAATGAAAACCGTTCTTACAAATTAGGTTTTGGAGAATATCTTTGGCACTGGGACAATTTGCGCAGGACATGATGCACGGTGGGCAGGAGGAATACAATATGCGCGAATATTGTAAGGATTATTTTGATTGGTTCAGACTACATAGCGGAAACGTTTTGCCAGTTGACATGTGTTGATGTTGAGGTTTGGACATACGCATCAGCAATAACAAAAATCTGACTGGACGATCACAACCGGTAACGATTTCTCTTAAACCGGAAACGTTTAAAAGTCTCGAATATAATACTACTGGAAACGTTTGCCTTTTGACAGGAAACGTCTAAAGTATTGGACGTTACAAAACAGCAAACGTTTGCTTTTGGATAGGAAAGGTCTTCCAACGGTCAATTCATGACATCTGATTGGTTGGTGCAAGTTAAACGTTTAAATTTATTAAATGTTTGGATTTATGGCGCGAACGGCCCTTCTTAAAAGGTACCGACATAATGAAATTGAACATACCAAAGAAAGGTAGTCCTAGGATAAAAGTAACTCCGAAAATGGAAGCCGAAATATAGAATATTATATGACTTCCATTTTCGGAGTTACTTTTATCGTAGTTTATGTGAAATTGATCTGTGGGAACAATGAAAGGTAGTCCTATAATGAGGGAAGCTGCACACGTTACGCTAACCATGTGCTACATGTACCCAATTAATTTCCGTTCAATTAGACACTACAGTAGGTGCTCATCCAACCTTTACTCAGCCAAAATAGCTGAGTTTTGCTCTTTATCTTGATACATAATTCCTCCAATACGTCAGTTCGGGATTCCAGATGAACACCATGACCACCATGTTAATTTAGCCAGCATAAAGAAAGCAATAGGATACCTTCTTTAACATGGTATTGTTGGTGTTGCGTTGAAACTGCAAACTGACCTGTTCAGAATTCGATAGAAAAAGGGGCCAGTGGAATGAAGTCTAGGCCTAAATACCCACAGGGGATTAAGGTCAGTTTGTACAGAACATACATATACCTAGGGGTAAATAGAGATTGATTTAGTGTTATGAGTGAGAAGGGCTGGACGTCAAGGTTGATGATGGTTATGTCACAAGTTAGGATAAGACAAGACATGTATTACACTTTCTGGATATCCCACAGGTTGACTGGTGGAGTACAAGATAGGAAAAGATTATAAGATATGTTACAGTTTGCTCTTGTGAGAAAAGCAAACAGTGGCCTACAAAGGTGATAATAGAGACAATGGTGGCCAGGTTGGCTGCTATGGTAGAGCATCTCTCACATATACACCTAACCAGCTAAACTGTATAATTTTCTCAGCAGAGTCCAAGCTTTGGTCAAGTGACGATACCAGTCTGCCATACTTTAGAGCGTATTAATCTCATATTTTGTGGGAAAACAATGAACAGAGTAATATTTAATGCAGATAAGGGATCAAATATATGCCACGTGACTATTAGTGACTAAATATAGACATACAAAAGCCTTTCAACCACTGAGGATCCCCAAAACTCATCTCTGTGGAACTACTTTCATGCAGCGTAAGGCTATCCTGTGAGTCGGTTTGCACTTTTGTCCATTTCCCTACAGCATTCTAAAGAGCCTCTGGCTAACGCCAGATCTCAAAAATAACCATAATTTGAAAACTAAACGTTTTCCATATAAATATAGCTGTCACCCAGGTGTATCAACAGAACTCATTAGGGATTGACTCAGTTTCTGTACGTGGGGGTCTTATGTATAGGCGTGAGATACAATATTCAATATCCAGCCGTCGTTCAGAAAGAATCTGCGGATCAAGAATCAAATATACATCAATGGAAATTATAAAAATATACAAAACGGTTTTCTGCAAGAGGGAAGCGATCAACAGTTTTCAATGATAGGAAGTTACGGAATGTAACACCAGAGATCTAGCATGTTACGATCATATTTTTCTGTCAGTTCACGATATTTGAGAATCTTAGATTGTCGTTGTCTGGCGGTAGAGACTTCCTTGACAAGTTTCTTCAGTAATGTTCTGTGGCATGCACATAAATCGCCACATTTTTTCACAGGATCTAGTAAATGCTACAATAGGTTATCTGTATACGACATAAACAGGTGCTTCTGGAATAATGCTATAATGCTATTTTCTTTTCTCTAGAGTAAGAAAATGCAAAATAAAAAATTAAATACAAAATTAAAAAATTCCTGTTGATAAAAATTCTTTTGAATGTCGGATCTGACGTTTGTTCTGGATATATTTTATTCTATTTTTTTTTAAATAAAGTTCCTAGCATCATGCATAGATTATGCCTACTCACCTTGACAGACTCCAGGTCCAGGGTGAGAATCCATGTGTTATGTAGAAAGACGAGTCTGATAGTGTTTCCATATTTCTTTACACTACAACCGAAACATGAAATTTTCCAATGAAAATGAATACATGCATTGTTATCTAACAGATTCTTAGCCAATGAATCTCAACATGCACCCATGCATGTGAAAGACATCACTGATATCTAATTCAAATCAACGCAAAGTATAGCATAAAGCAAAGATGAATTGTCAGCTTGACACGGTATTTCAATATTTCACCTAGGGGAAAACAATTTAATGTTTGTATGTTTCTGTTCATGTTAATATTGTGCTATTGATATTTGCCTCGTGTTTTTTTACAGCGGATTTCTAAAAAACAATTAACTTTCGCAGTGGTCTTCTTCTGCGGTATTCTACGGTGCACCGTCTTTTGGCAGCGGCTTTCAGGAAAAACATTACGGCTTTCTACAACACCTTCTCTGTTCCCTCACGTTCGAGTGACTAAATGTAACCTATACTAAAAAAGAGTTTGCTAAAACAAGAAATGTTACAGAAATAGTGGGAAATGCTTTAGGAACTAAATTAAACTGTATTTATTATACCAAGATATATTATAATGTGTTGGCTATGTAAGAGTGACAAACAGTAACCTCCTTTTTAGATGTCACTTGTAGGGGATTGTGCGCTCGAGTTCATGGGAGCATTCACCAATCATATGTCACTTCAACAGCTTCTGAAGATGGGATGAATCTGTTAAACAAAGAAATGGTATGCAATCAGTGACCATTGTTCTCATTGTAAGGATCACACTCCTTGATCATGTAGTGAAGACTAGGTAGAGTAGCAGTGGTATGATCAGTGCATTATAATACTCATGAGATTGTGTCAGTGAGTGTGATTTTCAGTCTGGGAGAAAGTCACTTTACGAATCACCGCTGTTCTTGAACGTCACTGTCGTAGGCCGCTGCAACTATTGAATGCGTTAATACCGCTTGTGCCGGTGCTAGGGACCATGCGGTCACGTCATCCAAGTTGCCACATAAACAGGTACAATAAAAGCGTACCTGAGATACAACACATATCACGAATCGTTAAATTCTTGGTATGTGCTTTAGAATAGGTTAACCAGAAGACTATACTGTGAAGGCATGTGACTCTGTCAGTATGTCGGCACCTCTTCCCACTTCCCTTATATGCGTTGTAATTTTTCCCTGAATATGACGAGATTCTGCTGGTGGACGTTTCGTCCCCGAGGCCCGCCCCCTGTACGGACCTTTTGGTCTTTGATATATGTTGGCATTGTGGGAAGCTGATACTGGGTCGACATCCTGCCTTACAGACTAGTCTATTGTGTTAAATGCCGTCATTTTCATCTGACGACGATACAGCTCACCAATCCGCAGCGTACGAGTTGTCACTGCGACACAGCTCACCAATTACCAATGTACGAGTTGTCAGAGCATTTCCATCATAGCTCTCTAGATGTGTACCTAATACCGCTTATGCCGGTGCTAGGGGCCGTGTGGTCATGTCATCCAAGTTGTTACATGAACAGGTACAATAAAAGCGTACCTGAGATACAACACATATCGCGAATCGTTAAATTCTTGGTATGTGCTGTAGAATAGGTTAAACAGAAGACTATACCGTGAAATCATGTGGCTCTGTCAGTATGTCGGCACCTCTTCCCACTTCACATATATGCGTTGTAATTTTCCCCTGTTTATGGCGAGATTCTGCTGGTGGACGTTTCGTCCCCGAGGCCCGCCCACTGTATAGACCTTTTGGTCTTTGATATATGTTGGCATTGTGGGAAGTTGATGCAGGGTCGACATCGGGTCTTACAGACTAGTCTATTGTGTTAAATGCCGTCATTTTCATCTGACGACGATACAGCTCACCAATCCCCAGTGTATGAGTTTTCACTGCGACACAGCTCACCAATTACCAATATACGAGTTGTCAGAGCATTTCCATCATAGCTCTCTAGATTTGTACCTAATACCGCTTATGTCGGTGCTAGTGGCCGTGTGATCATGTCATCCAAGTTGCCACATGAACAGGTACAATAAAAGCGTACCTGAGATATAACACATATCACGAATCGTTAAATTCTTGGTATGTGCTTTAGAATAGGTTAACCAGAAGACTATACTGTGAAGCCATGTGGCTCTGTCAGTATGTCGGCACCTCTTCCCACTTCCCTTATATGCGCTGTAATTATACAAAGTCACTGCAGAAGGCAGCTGCAAAGTGAACGGTGTTATAGAGAGCCGTCAGAGAAATACGCTGTACAAAGGGACTGTCGTAGAAGACCGGTGTTAGAAGGATGCTGCAATAAATAAAGTTATTGTAGAAAACCGCTGTAGAAGACCGTTGCCAGAAAACATATGTTGTAGCTGCTGAGATCAGGCATACACAATTTGTTCAGCAATATCATCCACAGGTCCAACCACCTCCGCTTTCCATCATACCCGCTCATTTGATTTATGAACACCGTTGTACAAAACCGCTATGAATATAGGATGTTGCTCCTCTCTTGTGATCTCTTAAATGATCGTTGATACAGAAAGCCGTCGCGGAAGACCGCTGCACAAAGGGAGTGTTGTAAAAAGCCGTTGTTAGAGTGCCTCTGTAAGAGAAAAATGTCTTCTAGAAAACCGCTGTAGAAGATCGCTGCTATAAAACAAGTGTTGTAGTTGCTGAGATCAGGCCTATACATCATTTAAACAATACCATCCCCAACCACCACTCATTTCCATCATACCTCACCCCGATCTGATTAAAGAAAACTGTTGTAGTAAACCACTGTGAATATAGGACACCGCCCATCTTCCATGATCTCTTGCATGAAGTATGGACTTTACGAAGACGTCAAGATGTTTGGAATGTGCAAAATAATTGTGGTTGTTTTCCAGCTAAAATATGGTTAAATATTGAACTCACTATAGCATGTCGAGTAATTACCGAAACTGTATTTCACTGAAAGTGCTACTGTATGTGTTTACTGTTTTATATGGCTTAGTCTAGTTTATGTTACATTCAATTTTTGCTCTGTATGTTCCTTTACTTCAAACAATTACTTCCAAAAAGTGTTAGTTCCCATCATGCAATATTACAGTTTATTTCATGCGCTACAACTCACTCATACATATGTGCATATATATATATTCGGATAATGGGTTCTTTCGTTTGCTTGAAAAATGGATTACTATTATTTGCACTGAACCGTCTTCCTCTGTAATAAAGAAGTTGTTATTCATAAAATGATATCCGAGTCAATAATCCCATCGCCATTTCTGGTCTGAATACAAAATACAAATATGAGACTTTATCTCATTATTATAATGAGTATAATGATATTATTAAATGGCTTCAATGTAATTATTATACTTGTGGCAACTTCTCTTGCGATCAAAAACTAAAGTCTGTTGATTTACTAAAGCTCGAGAGTTAAATTTTAATATTACATTTTTAAACTTATTTCAAAAGTCCTAACTTATCCATTTACATATGTACAGCTGAATACTCACAGATCTTGGAAAACAATGATGAAAGGTATACCAGCCTTTTGAGCCTTCGTCAATATTGGAAGGTTTCCGAACCAAAAACTGAAATATAAAGAGAAATATAAAGTACAATGCACAGTGATTAAAGACATCATGTAATGGTGATGCCGAAGTACTGACAATAAGTCACCCCACCGTATTAGTATAGATTGAGTTTCTGGCGTGACGCACTATATTCTGCATGACCTCCACTTAACCTCTGGGCGCGTAGAAATTTACCAGCCCCATGATCTGAGATGCCTGATGTTGTACGGGTCAGCGTGATATTATGGCCGTTTTTCGAGGTTTCTTATAATAAGCTTTTTCAAACAAATAGATAATATTTTGAATTGAATCTGTGAGAGAGAAATCTGATACTCAGGAAGCAACTTTGGCGTAATTTTCGTGTTCAAAGATCATTAAGATCGTGTGCCTGCGTCCCAGATGACCCCCCCACCTTTTGGGGGTCCAAGAGTGAGGAATGATGGACGTTTTACGAAATAGATCTGTGAATCTGTCATCTGAATTGACGTTGTGTATATCATTCAGACATTACTTAATCCACTGACCAAATTTCTGACAGTTTTGAGAAGTTTTTCTGTGACAAAACGTTGTCTACTTCAGGTACCCCAACAGTCTTCGAGTAATGGTAAAGAAATGCATTTGTATTGTAGTGATAGAGAGTGGCATTGTTTCGGGATAATGATTGAAATCCACACCGAGGCATTATGGAATTCTAGATTAGAATTGGTGTGATAAAGGTGGTTTAGGCAGTTTTTTGACTTATAGGACTTAAATTTGAAACCCCCCGACAGCATTTGAAATGAAAAAGTGAGATAAATTATCTTTGAATTACATTTTTATTAGGACAAATTTATCTCACGAGGCGGAAATTTTCTACAATTATCTGTAGTTATCATCTCTTCAAAGCAGTAAAATTGTATTCAATTCCGTGAAAGTTGTGTGTGCAAGAAAACGAAACGGCCATACTGGAAAACAGTCATAATAGCACGGTGACCCAACGGATCACATGCAAATCATTACCGTACAAACTCATATGCGTTTGATAGTTTGAACATGTTACTGGGGCGATTATCAAGTGATGTGATGCGTTCAAAACTTCTCCACTATCGAGTCATTTCAGGCGCAATGGATGGTTCTCGTTTTTTTTCTATTCGGGACGATTTTGTAGGGAATATTCTGTGTATGAGCGCATATATACATTTCGTTGAGGCGATTATTCGGTCAGTTATTTTCGCAGAACTTTCGCAATCCACACATCCAACCTGGCTGCCAAATCTGTGAAAACTGATTCAAGGAGAGCAAATTAAATACATAACAATTTCTTTTATAACATATTCCGAATCACTATAGTCATATTTGGCTGCAATGACATTCGCTAAACTGACCTGTTTTACCTCTTTACAGAGGCTGTTTTTACACCCAAAAAGGGAGTCTTCAGTATTCTTTATGTCTGTCAATCAATATGCACAAAGGAATGATCTGATCCGAGTTCGCATTGTCCACTCAACATTTCTCGAATTCCACAGTCGATCGAATTGTATCCCAAGAAAAAGGAAAATTAATTTACTCACAACTTGAATAATAAGTAAAGTAACTCTGATTACCTCTGTAAATCCAGTTTGATCTCGATATTTCAGTGAAATTTTATTTTTCATCAGTAGGCCTACATTACAACATTCAACTGCACAATATATAACCCCATTGGTATCAAGTGATTAATCAGTGCTCTGGTAATTTCAATTTCACAATTACGATCCACATATTTGTAGTAAACACGACCTCAGTACTTTAAGTACTTTGATTCTCACTAAATCCTATCTAAATGCATCCCATGAACCAAAAATAATTCCAGCCGCGCTTTCAATGTTGCTGTTCATATAGGCACCTTGAATGACAGATATGGACATTCAAAAGCGATGATAATTAGCTGTCCGTTCTCTCGGGTAGTCGTGTGAAGTGTGATTGCTAAGGCGCCTTTAAGTGTGGGAAGGCCTTCTCCAGACGAATTCCAGACGGCATAAAACTTTGTTGGGCTGTTAATTATCTTCCTTTCGAACCCAAACTTCCCTACTATATCTTGGATAAACTGTAGTTCTTCCCTCGTTTTCGCAAATAAAATATTTCATCGGCTAAAAACAGCAACCCAGAAAGTATTCGTTTCCCGATACTCATTCCCCATCCACAACCTCAAAGCCGCCTTCTTAACCCCGATCATCCATGCTCCGATAAATCAGAGACCATACAATAAATTATAATAATGTATTGTATGGTCTCCGGCTAGATCGATCACAAACAAATTATAACGGTGACCTGCTTTAACCCTTCCTTCAGATCAATATAATAACGATAGGCCTTTACTGTAACTCCTATGTTAAAAATGTATACGGACATGAACGGAGTGAAGTAGCGTTAACTTGTAGGCCATATCTTATAAGTGCGACGGCGTACGCGTGTACCTGAATATATTAAATACGGCAGTATTCGTCTGTATCTTACCTATCCAGTGGTGGTCCAGGGACGTGAGCATACCGACGGTGTTCATAGTGTAGATATGCGGCGGCAGCGGTTACAAGACCCACGACAATCACCACAAAAATTTGAACCACGAACCCCAAGATCTGCAGAAAACTTACGTCCACCATTATGTACTACTGGCCTTCAGCTAGGTAGCTTCTGGGATTGAACGATAAAGACCGACAACACCGGTACAGTGATCTGTATGTAGTGTGATATATACCCTACATAGCTAATATACAGCGGTCATGGCCGAGTACACAGTGTAGTCAGTCTGTACAGCCTTTCCGCGTTACACAGAAACTCGGGCGAAGCACATCGTGCGGGGAGAGCAGATCTGACTGTCTTTATCGTCGGAGAGGGGTAACTTTATAAATATGCCTGTGGTGGATTGCGTTTCGTCAGCTTAATTTGGGACAAATGCAATATGAATTGTTCATTTCATCATCTCATGGACATAGTAGCAGAGATAATCGGGCATATTAAATATGCATTCAAAACCAATTGTGTAATGTGATTCTAATATTAGGTTATATTGGTTACAGTTGGCAGCTAAATCCGGAGAAGAAAATTAATACTTAGCTTCTTTTATTTTGTTGAGCGATTCATGGTATGCTCCGGTTGTTATGGACATTCAATATTTTCGAAATACAAGCGTCTAGTAGTTCATTCAATATTCAGCCGTTGTCCATCAAATAATTTTGATAATGCAAATACCTAATCCATATAATAGCATTATCACCAAATGCACATAGTATACATAAAATCCGCATCGCTGATCAGTATTCTTAATCCATGTGATTTTCGTGGTAAATTCGTTATCTATAGTATAATGTATCTCAGTCATGCTTTGATTGGATCTGTTCATATGGACACTACGAGGATCTTCAAATACATACATGTAGGTTCATATGGCCCCTATCCCCGAATTAAGTTACGAAACGTAAAGCCACAGATCTTGCATGCGATATGTATAGCGAAATTTGAGTGGAGGCGCTTGGTGGTATAGTCCCGTTTTATAGGTTTCTTCAATAATGTGTTGTGACCTTGATTAAAATCGTCATATTTAACACAGGATCTAATGAAAGCTATACTAGGTGAGATGTGTACACGCCATATGTAGACCCCACTGGGATATTACACTCCAGAAATTCATAGTTTAAGATGACGAAATTTGTCATTTGTCATCTCTTTTGTCATGAAGTCGACGAGAGAGAAGGACCGCTTCATTTTTATAGAGATATAGACCGTTAGGGCTATCTGTAGTTTTCTTCAAATCCAATGAAGATGGATATATATCCGTCACTTCGTCATTTAGATAGCATTGATTCACAGCGAGAAAATCGTCTATATAGCCTTTGGCGAATGAGCAGGAACGGGCTTTGAAATGATCTGTTTTTGAAAGCGTCTGCATGTAGTTGTATTCATAAGAGAACAGATACAAGCCAAAAGGGGTACCTATATACTATTGATATACTGTGTTGCCCAATTTCACATAGATATTATTAATGAGAAATTCAAGCAACTCTATAAACAAAGAAACATCCCATGAATGATATCCTTTGTATGCAGTGGAGCTAAAGAATGCTTAATGACTTCTGACATTTATATATCGGCGATCAATTTTCTTGAACACCATACCTTTAATGAACTAAGACGATCAATAAGATCCTGATGAGGGATTCTAGTATAGAGAATCGAGAAATCCCATGTGGATGCATGTCTGTACAGTATTTGATCATTCGGATCAACTTCTTCCGTAATATATTTTGAGTTTTAGCCTGCGGCACGCAGGTCTACGGGAGGCTCGCGTTGTTGTTGTTCTTCTACTCTTTGTTCTTGTGACTTTTTGAAATACGCATGCGTTAAGAGAGTGTGATCTCTGCCACACTTTTCTTCTCAACCTCCGATCTTCAGGCACGTTTTGAATTCATTTGCAACTATATTTGGTGGAATGAATTATTGCTTCGTTGATTTGAGTTCAGACTTCAATTCTCCAACGTCAGTCGCTTAAAAGCTGTGGATCGACACATCATCATTGGCTTCAGATATTACCATTTTCACTGAACAGTATGTACATGTATATACACTTTGAGATCCTTGAATTGCTTAGATACCAAGGAAGATGAGCCGCAACCTTGTCAGTGGTTCAGCTAATTTGCATACAGTCATAGGCGACTGTCTTAGTAAGTAGAAAAATAAATTCACTACTTCTAGTAATCATTTTATCAACACAATCTAGATTATTCACAAATTGGTGAAGAAGTAGACAAGTAACGCATTGTCATTATGATTAACATGGGATAATAAGGGAAGTAAGGGAACAACTCACCAACTTTCGCCGAATAAAGATATTTAACTTATAGAAATGACAATTTGGTATGATGTTTAACTTATAGAAATGACAATTTGGTATGATGTTTAACTTTACCCCCAAGCAATTCGCATATATGAAAATATGTTTTGAAAGGAAGAATAATTTAACCCTCTGTGGGAATCGAAACAATGACCCTCCAATCCCTGGAGTTGCACTTACTGTCTTAGCTATACCGACTCATTAATAATACTCAAAACTGACTTTATGCGCAACTGGTTTTAAATACAGAAATGACTATTTAGTATTTAATGAGTTAGACAACCCTGTGAGCGAGCAATACATCATAGTTGTGCAGTTATATTGTGGACTTTCGGTTACGCGCATGAAATTTGGCGCATAGCTGTTTTGAATGATCCTCTTTCGAAACACTCTATCCTCATTCTCGCAAGCCAGGGCCTTGCTTCGCTGGTATTGATGTCCCCGTCCTCTTCGGCACTCAGACGCCTTTTAGATTAGCAAAAATCACTCTCGTAAATTCAATACTTATGTGTATCAGCAGACAATGGGCAGAAACATATTGCATTTGACATCATTCTCTCAAGTCAGAGCCCATTTCTGCTAGAATTTATTGGTTCTACACTTCACAATTTACGTTACTTTGTCAATCAGTTTTACGAATGGAATCACGTCATATATTAGTAGATACTGACGAGTGATCTATTTGACCTCGTTGTCAAAAGCTAGGGCCTCGATTCCCTGGAGGGTTTTCTTAGTTGGATTTTGATACTTGAATATCTTTCATATTGACTTTAACTTGGCAGTCATTTTCGTGAATGCAATAATTCGAGAATTCGACATCATTCTCTTATATACAGACCTTGTTTGGTGAACTAACTCTGAAATTTCGCATTTAAATCACCTTCGGAATGACTTAGTGACAAACATATTCGCGAATTGAGTATAGGGAGATATCCATAGATACTGACTAGAAATGTTTCTTATTAGCAGAATTTGATTTAAAAAAAAAGAAATTAATAAAATTAGCAACCTTCGAAAAGGCTTGGCCGAACATGTCAGATGAGATGATATTTCCTAAGAATGAAATAGTTAATCATTTATATAGAAGGAGCAAACCATGTCTTGGTATTGACTTGCTGCATGGAAAAGAGTGTCAAGGTATTTAGTTTGCAGATGATAACACACGTAATGCAGAAACTTAATTAATTATTGTAATCGAATATCAAGACTGTCACAGGTCTCAATTTGAATAGTAAAAAGTGTCATTATGCCTCTTGTACAGTTCGATAAAGCCTTCAACCCCATTCCGTAGTTTCACAGATCAAAGTGATAGACCTGATACTAAATTCATTGAAAATTAACTTTGAAGGAAATATAAATTTTCCATTTTGCTCGGCAAAGTAAGCGAGAAGGGAGACTGAAGAGCGTATATTTTCGCGCTATGACTAAATCCTTGAAATTTATTTGAATTTTCAAATATTTGAAAGCCTTTTTGATTTGCATAAATCAACGGCTGAACCGAATGTTTTGAAACTTGGCATACACGATACTTGTACCAAGACATTGCCAAAGCGATCATTGTGAGTTCGTCTGTCAATTCAGTATAGACGACACGGACCAGTCAAACTCGTTGGATTTTGAACGGGGAAAGTGAATATATATGGCATTAGACAATTCATACAATTGTGGGTTAGAAGTTGGAAATTACTTCCCTTGGCATGAAAACACTGGCAGATGACGCTTTTTTCCTACAATTACCACTACCTCCGCTGATATGCCTTTCACTGTATTATTGCCACTGCCGCAGGTTTTGACTACAATGTAGTCATTTCTCACTTGTGTAATATTCATATACATTCAATGACAGGGTTTTTGGAAAAAGAGAGGAAATACCTTTCACAGAATGTTTTTATCTATTGAAAGTCCCTCGTCAACAGGGTTGAAAGAAGCTTGGTTGTGCAGCTTCTCGAACCAGCTATGAATCTGGCTTTGTATGGTGATTTATGCATTCTGGCAGTCCAGTACACTTTCGGTATATCGTTATGAGTGGTTCCTTGAGAAACGTTTGATGGTTGTTAGATAAATATGCCAAAGTAAATGCACTATGGGAGTAAGTAGACGCAGTCGATGATGATGTGGTTATACTCAATTCCTTAAGCGGCACCTGGTACTAATAATATTTACAAACGAATAGTAGATTGTTTGGAGCTTTGTGTGCTGGGAATATGACTAGGTCTGGGGAAGGGTACTTCTGTCAATATGGCGGAGTGTTTCAACGACCTTGCTCTTGGTGAGATCCAGCTCATCAGCGAGTACTGTAGGTTCAACCTATTCTCGCTTTGACCACTCAATAACGTTCTGATCTCTCACTATCTCAAGTCAGCATACGTTTGTCTTCGCACCAAAACAAAACTTTCCAAATATCGGCATTTCTGTTACAAATTATGTCCACTTCGAAAGCGGAAGTAAATTGAATTATGGCGGCTGCTACAAAAGGTAATAATATTCCAGGGAATAATGTCGTATCCCCTATTAGCGAAAAACTATTGTTCCTAATTTGCCGATCTAATAGCTTCTAACGAAGTTGACTTTTTTTTCTTTCGGGCATTCTTTACTCTGAGATGGGTATAGACACAATATATTTTGTTAAACCTTGAATATAATATAATGTGTTTAGACTGGAAATAAACTCTGCGGTTATCATGAACGAAATGCGGAATGGCAATATATACCACCACGTAAATAACTTTCGTGGTGGAACAAATGACAGAGGACAACGCAGGAGTCATTTCAACATGTCGTGGCACATAATTTAATTAATATATGCCTTCAGCCTGTTGTGGTGCACAATATTGCACATTCCGTTTTTGTTTTCTCTTCTGAATCTTGTAAATAAGAACTCAAACCACAGATAAAACCATTACAGGACCGATCACCTTGTTCGCTGATTTTGGTATCTCTCTCTTTTCCACGGGTATGATGAGAATATCGGCCCGTGGTGTAATATTGCTCCCTGCCGAATTACGCCAACCTGTTTTCCACCAGTATTGCATCAGTTCAACAAAAATACGAATTTTAATAGCTTTACCGAACTGAGTAACGAAATGTGTACTTTGAATGTTTCCTTACTGAAAGCAATGACAATGCGCTAATTTTGTTGCAGTACGTTGTATGAAGTCATCTTTTGAATTTAGTGAAAATTGTCAGCAAATATACAGATTGTCCATTGGTTTGTCCGTTTCCATGAGTTACCGAATTTTATATAGAGATATTCCTACGAAGTAGGCTACAGATCGCAAATTATCCGGTATTGAGTGAGTCAGTCAGTCCATCCGAATCCTTTCGTCGGCAAAATAAGGAGAACCGTGGACATTAGAAGCTTGATTTTTGGCATGAACAGCATTAGGCCATTGTTACCAGCAAGTTCTGAGCTGACCGAATTCTGATGAAAATTTGATTTATAATTATTTTTTTTATTTATTGATGGCTCAGCGAGTGCACTGTCATGCCCATCGGGAGCCCTTGGCTGTATGTTTCGCTGTTTATATAACACAGTACAAAACCTGGTGGGATATGCCATCCGTAGTTGTTTTGAGAGCTAGAGGTCACAGCACAGTGTAGCTGGGTCACCCCCAATAGGCCTATAAACAGATCAGAACTAACAGTCTGATATGCTTGGGATTCGAGAATGCAGTTAATACTGCCATGGTGTAATAATTAAATTGTTCTTAGAGGTCAGATCAGGGAAGACAAAAATAAACAGATCTGTCTGGGAGTTAAAAAAAATATCACAACAGATGGTACCGGTATTACATTAAACCATCGACAGTGCAGATTCTATGAGTTCACATGTTGACGTCTTTATTAATTTATTACCGTTCCAGGGAACATTTGAACAGCTGCCGTTAACTTGAAACACACACTTTTGTTATATACACACATGTTTCGATTAACTGCTACATTATGGGAAACGCAATTAAACAGATATGTAATCAGTATTAAGAGGCTGTATTTAAGATGCTAAGCACAATCTTCAAATTCTACATTCATCAGATTGCCGATACCCAAAATGTGTTGTCTCATATATTTAGATAACAACGTGATGTAGAGATGCTATGTCTTTGTACCGGTCATGCCCAGGAGAATGACATAGAATCATTATTATCTTGTGCCGAGAAGGTGTTGGCCTTGAGTTGAATTACCGTAAACTACATAAATGCTACCTTTCTACTACAGGTAGTATTTGTTTTATTGTTGGGAAAATAATGCGATTCAAAAAGTTGTTTTGGTCCTGGACAAGGGCAATGAAAAGCATTAAAGAGATGTAATCTACTGAACTTTTTATTCCGACGAAGTAGGCTACAGATCGCAAATTGTCCGGTAATGAGTGAGTCAGTCAGGCAGTCAGTCAGTCCATCCGAGTCCTTTCGTCGGCAAAATAAGGAGAACCATTGACATTAGAACCTTGATTTTTGGCACGAACGTGCATTAGGGCATTGTTGCCAGCAAGTTCTGAGCTGACCGAATTCTGATGAAAATTTGATTGATAATTTTTTTTTTTTTTATTTATTGGTAGCTCCGCGAGTGCACTGTCATGCCCATTGGGAACCCTTGGCTGTATGTTTCACTGTATATATAACACAGTACAAAATCTGGTCGGATATGCCATCCGTAATTGTTTTTGTGAAATAGGAAATGCTAATTTTCCATCATTTGTTAGTGCATTTATCTACACTGCTATTACCAACTTGCCATCCGCAATACACACAATTCAGTATATTGTTATAGATATATGTAAACTGTGGCCTTTAACGTGTATCCTATTTCACATCCAAACATTTCATCACAGACCACATCAGGCCTCAAATTCAGGTCAAGTTGTTCACTGGTGGTGAAATATACTACATCAACCAAATAAGTCATCCTGGTGCAATAACCCAGCAGAAAAAAAAATGTGGTATCATCC
This sequence comes from Hanleya hanleyi, assembly GCA_036873755.1. Classification (NCBI taxonomy): domain Eukaryota; kingdom Metazoa; phylum Mollusca; class Polyplacophora; order Lepidopleurida; family Hanleyidae; genus Hanleya; species Hanleya hanleyi. The sequence continues at coordinate 28,115 of JAVTVY010005878.1, forward strand.
TTCAGATTAGTCTGTGTGAGCAACAATGATAAAAGTTTACTGAGGGTGAAACAAAGCCATCCTGCAAGCCACCCAAGGAATTTATCAGCTTGTGTTGGGACATTTTGTTGGTATCATGTAAGCTGTTTTGTAGTTTACTCATTCAAATCTCAATACCATATTTTCTGTTATGCAACAGGCAAATTTCTTTACTGGTTTTAATTGTTTAAGTTTTACTGGGTTTCAACTGCTACAGATAGTAACACAGTACTGATACTGTAGAAATGGGTCTCAAAACTAACAGCTGGTGAACTATAAGCATGATATATGCACCCAGAGCCCTGATCTACAGCTGTATAAAACTCAACATCTGGCATTGACGGCATGTTTAACGGGTCTTAATTTATTTTCTTTGGGTAGAATTTAACTAGATAAAGCAGCTTTGATCATGATGTGAAAATATGAGCACATACTTTGAGGTTTTTTTGTACCTCTTGGATATTGACTATATATCACACTGGGATATAATTTAAACAAAAAATTACATGTGTAAACAAAATATGTCTAAATTTTTCTTGTCATTTCAAGGCTTGATCCATTTTGATTCCTTGATTAGGGGATACAGAATCACTGCCACGGAGTGTGTTGGTGTGTCACAGCAATGTAATTCCGATTCACACAGCGAAGCTGAGGTGGTTTAATGTTTATCAACGAAGAAAATCCCCGATCAACCGTCATAGAATATAATGTGAAACAAGAAAACCGGAATAGTACATTCATCAGATTGCCGATACCCAAAATGTGTTGTCTCACATATCTAGAAAACAACGTGATGTAGAGGCGCTATTTATTCGTCTTTGTACCGGTTATGCTCAGGAGAATGACATAGAATCATTATTATCTTGTGCAGAGAAGGTGTTGGTCTTGAGTGGAATTACCGTAAACTACATAAATGCTACCTTTCTACCATAGGACTATATATAATATAAGAATTTGTTGTATTGTTGGGAAAATAATGCGATTCAAAAAGTTGTTTTGGTCCTGGACAAGGGCACTGAAAACCATTAAAGCGATGTAAATGTATTTTCACACGTAAAGCTTGAAATCTACTGAACTTTTTATTATTCAATCTGTTTCCTTTAGTTAAAAAATTGTAAAATTAAATCGGCGATCGTTATTTATTTTTGGAATGAAGGCGCATTAGGAGACTGTTACCAACAAGTTCTGAGCTGACCTACTTTTGATGAAAATTTCTGGTGATTTTTGATAAAAATCACTGGCGATTCTGACTTGGGCAATGCCCATCTTAATATAGGCAGGATTTCAACTGGTGGGGGGGCTTGATTTCCAAGAGTTCAGTTCGCGTTCGAATCCTAATGCCTACTGTACTTCGTAGGTCCTGTGACGTTAGTCACACTGTTCATGTTTTCAATCTGTTTCCTTTAGTTAAAAAATTGTAAAATTAAATCCGCGATCGTTATTTATTTTTGGAATGAAGGCGCATTAGGAGACTGTTACCAACAGGTTCTGAGCTGACCTACTTTTGATGAAAATTTCTGGTGATTTTTGATGAAAATCACTGGTGATTCTGACTTGGCAGTGCCCATCTTAATGTAGACAGGATTTCAACTGGGGGTGGTGATTTCCAAGAGTTCAGTTCGCGTCGGAGTCTTAATGCTTACCCTACTTCTTAGGTCCTGTGACGTTAGTCACACTGCTCATGTACACAATGCTGATACATAAGTGTCTACAAAATGCGGCATAACAAACATCGAGCGGTAATAGAATACAATTCTATTGGTGATCTCAGAATAAGGTTGAGCTTCAACGAGCAAACAATTGAATTTACAATAATGTTTACAACACTCCTGAAGCTTTGTTTCAAGATTAACAATGTACCTCCCTATAAATGAACAGACAGTTCCCCGGTTAATAATGATTTTCCGACTCCTTCCGTAAAAAGAATAAACATTTAGCAACATGAGTAATGTGACTAACGTCACAGGGCTTACGCAGTATGGTGAGGAAGATGACTTGAGGGTCCAAGCGTAATGTTATAGGTCACCTAAGTAGGTCAAATTTCCATCAAAAGTAGGTCAGCTCAGAACCTGCTGGTAACAGTCCCCTAATGCACGTCCATGCCAAAAGGCAACGGTTCTCCTTATTTTGCCGACGAAAGGATTTGGGTGGACTCACTCACTCACTGACTCATTATCGGACAATTTGCAAATGAGAGCCTACTTCGTCGGAACAAAACTCACAACGGATATTAATTAATTAACGGTTTTCAAGCTGTATATCTGAGTTTAAGTCACATCAACCAGGTGGGTTATTTTCCTTTACAACGTATACATGAGCAGTGTGACTAACGTCACAAGACCTACGAAGTAGGGTAAGCATTAGGACTCCGACGCGAAATGAACTCTAGGAAATCCCCACCCCCAGTTGAAATCCTGCCTATATTACGATGGGCACTGCCCAAGTCAGAAACATCAAAAATTACCAGAAATTTTCATCAAAAGTAGGTCAGCTCAGAACTTGTTGGTAACAGTCTCCTAATGCGCCTTCATTCCAAAAAAAAATAACGATCGCGGATTTAATTTGACAATTTTTCAACTAAAAGAAACAGATTGAAAATAACAAGTTCAGTAGATTTCAGGCTTTACGTTTGAAAATACATTTACATCTCTGTAATGGTTTCCAGTGCCCTTGTCCAGGACCAAAGCAACTTTTTGAATCGCATTATTTTCCCAACAATACAACAAATACTACCTATAGTAGAAAGGTAGCTTTTATGTAGTTTACGGTAATTCAACTCAAGACCAACACCTTCTCGGCACAAGATAATAATGATTCTATGTCATTCTCCTGAGCATGACAGGTACAAAGACGAATAAATGGCATCTCTACATCACGTTGTTATCTAGATATATGAGACAACACATTTTGGGTATCGGCAATCTGATGAATATAGAATTTGAGGATTGTACTTAGCATCTTAAATACAGACTCTTAATATTGATTACATATCTGTTTAGTTTCGTTCCCATAATTTAGCAGTTAATCAAAACATGTGTGTATATAGCAAAAGTGTGTGTCTCAAGTTAACGGCAGCTGTTCAAATGTCCCCTGGAACGGTAATAAATTAATAAAGACGTCAACATGTGAACTCATAGAATCTGCACTGTCGATGGTTTAATGTAATACCGGTACCATCTGTTGTGATATTTTTTTAACTCCCAGACAGATCTGTTTATTTTTGTCTCCCCTGCTCTGACCTCTAAGAACAATTTAATTATTACACCATGGCAGTATTAACTGCATTCTCGAATCCCAAGCCTATCAGACTGCTAGTTCTGATCTGTTTATAGGCATATTGAGGGTGACCCAGCTTTACTGCTGTGACCTCAAGCTCTCAAAACAATTACGGATGGCCCACCAGGTTTTGTACTGTGTTATATATACAGTGAAACATACAGCCAAGGGTTTCCGATGGGCATGACAGTGCACTCGCTGAGCCATCAATAAATAATAAATAAAAATAATTATAAATCAAATTTTCATCAGAATTCGGTCAGCTCAGAAATTGCTGGTAACAATGCCCTAATGCACGGTCATGCCAAAAATCGAGATTCTAATGTCAACGATTCTCCTTATTTTGCCGACGAAAGGATTCAGATGGATTGACTGACTCAATCATTACCAGACAATTTTGCGATCTGTAGCCTACTTCGTAGGAATTTATTGCGTCATATATAAATTTTGCCAAAGCACAGGTTAATTTATTATTTAATTTGATGCCCGCCCCCTGTACAGACCTGTTGGTCTTTGATATATATTGGCATTTGTGGGAAGTTGATGCTGGGTCGACATCGGGCCTTACAGACTAGTCTTTTGTGTTAAATGCCGTCATTTTCATCTGACGACGATACAGCTCATCAATCCCCAGTGTACGAGTTATCACAGCGAAACAGCTCAACAATTACTAATATACGAGTTGTCAGAGCATTTCCATCATAACTCTCTAGATTTGTATCTAACACCGCTTATGCCGGTGCTAGGGGCCGTGTGGTCATATGATCCAAGTTGGCACATGAACAGGTTCAATAAAAGCGAACCTGAGATACAACACATATGACGAATTCTTAGATTCTTGGTACATGTATGTGCTTTAGAATAGGTTAACCGGAAGACTAAACTGTGAAGTCATGTGGCTCTGTCAGTATGTCGACACCTCTTCCCACTTCCCTTATATACTCTCTAATCGTATAAATTTGTCAATATCAGACAACGTAATAAAGTTTACTGATATTTTATTAATCGCAATGAATAAAGACAATCTAATATCAGCTACATCTAATTAAGAAATGAACTTCATCTTCAATGACATCTATTAATATTATTCGCGTTACAATATCTGCCCCTTTCAATACTGAGATCATAAGCCCCTCGGAATCAGAAAACGAGTAACTTTCGCTTATGTTCAGAACTGTAGATAGAGTGACGGGTGACGTTATGACGTTACGTCACGGAGAACGGATGATGTTACGGCGTGCAAAACAGCTCACTCTATATCATACAGTCCCGATCAAGGTAACAAAGGATGAGCTGCTATTACCCGGGATCATTAAGAACCATGACATTGAACTTTATAACATATGGTATACCCGGAACATGCATATACTACAGCTCTATTAGCACAACATATACATACACGGCAGTGTGACTAACGTCACAGGACCTACGAAGTACAGTAGGCATTAGGACTCGAACGCGAACTGAACTCTTGGAAATCCCCACCCCCAGTTGAAATCCTGCATATATTAAGATGGGCACTGCCCAAGTCAGAATCGCCAGTGATTTTCATCAAAAATCACCAGAAATTTTCATCAAAAGTAGGTCAGCTCAGAACTTGTTGGTAACAGTCTCCTAATGCGCCTTCATTCCAAAATAAATAACACTCGCCGATTTAATTTTACAATTTTCTAATTAAAGGAAACAGATTGAATAATATAGATTCAGTAGATTTCAAGCTTTACGTGTGAAAATACATTTACATCTCTTTAATGGTTTTCAGTGCCCTTGTACAGGATCAAAACAACTTGTTGAATCACATTATTTTCCCAACAATACGACAATTATTTATATATAATACTATAGTAGAAAGGTAGCATTTATGTAGTTTACGGTAATTCAACTCACGACCAACACCTTCTATGCACAAGATAATAATGATTCTATGTCATTCTCCTGAGCATAACCGGTACAAAGACGAATAAATAGCGTCTCTACATCACGTTGTTATCTAGATATATGAGACAACACATTTTGGGCATCGGCAATCTGATGAATGTACTATTCCGGTTTTCTTGTTTCACATTATATTCTATGGCAGTTGATCGGTGATTTTCTTCATTGATAAACGTTAAACCACCTAGCTTTAACTAATTCTGCTAGGCTGTCTTCATTCAGACTGTACAGCCTACACAGTCCACAGAAAATACACCGCACATTCTTGTACTCCCAGCCTGATCACATTTGATGGCAAGTTTAGCGGGCTGTTTAATGTCTAAGCTAGGAAATGTCCCAGGATAGTTGACAGGCATGCACTAATATAATATAGTATCTGCTATACAGGACACCGACCACTGTAATTTGATGTGACAAGCAGCAGAGTAGAAACCAGCCTTATCTCAGTGGGCTTGGATATAAATCACTGTTAAAAACCACAAGGCTCGATAGAGCCTCTCTCTGTGTTTGTTCCAAGGACAAGCCTTAATGACTTTTAAATCCACTGATAAGGCTTCATGGTCATAAAAGGAACATGATACTGTTAAAGGCCACATGGATGGTATGTATCTATAACAATATACTGAAGTGTTAATTATAAATCTAATTTTAATCAGAATTATGTCAGATCAGAACTTGCTGGTAACAATGCCCTAAAGCACGTTCATGCCAAAAATCAAGGTTCTAATATTAACGGTTCTCCTTATTTTGCCGACGAAAGGATTCGGATGGACTGACTCACTCACTCACTCACTCATTACCGGACAATTTGCGATCAGAAGCCTACTTCGTAGGAATATAGTCTTCTGTCGGGATCATATATACATACGCGTGACGCATGTAGATATTTGTAATAGACAACTCTAGCAAGGGACCGGCCGCCGGCCTCCACAACTGAGAAGCAAATTCGCAGAAGTCAATACAGTCATATATATTTAATGGTATATTATTTAAGCAAAAATAACCCAGGACGTTGTACCGTAAATGGTGCATTAACTCATTATTCCTTTGAATATTATTTAGCTTGGAGCCTTCCAGTAATTCAAAGCATGCAAATGACAGGTACTGGTACATGTATTTGTACACCGAAAATATCTCAATCATGACACCAAAATTCAACTTGAATCAAACCCACCATACTCCGTGTAACTGTGTGAAATCAAAATACCGATACGTTGATTTCTAACTGTAATAAAATGTGAACATGAACCGTGCAAAGTACAGAAAACCCATTGGAGGTAATTGAATAGGGTCCTTGTAAATCAAGAAACGTTTGATGGCAACAAGCAATTGGTGACAAATTGAAAGCTTAACCTAGTAATCTGGAGAACATGTGCATGCGATACAAGTTGAGTTCTTCAGTATACATGGTAGTAACAAGTTACCTAGTTTGACCTAGTGACCCCTTACCTCAAAAAAATTTAATGAACAGATGTACGTACATGATGACAATACCCCCAACAACGCTTGAAGCACCAAAAAAGGTGTTCTCCCATTCCGTTAGCAAGAAAAGTAAGCATCGCCCGGATCGGACCAGTAAGAAAAGTAACCATCCCCTCCCAAACCACAAGAAAAAACTTCTTGACCCTACAAAAATGCACCAGCCCCCCCCCCCCCGATAGATTTTGAACAGTTCCTAAGCATGAAAATACAGTATTGAATTATTCACTCGACTCACAGAAGATATTGGGCCAACGGTCCCTAAATTCTGTTGAGCTGTTGAGCTGCATGCCATGATCTTTAGTCAAATCTGTGCTATGCAGCCTATAACGAGAGCTGTCCTGTCTTTTTTACCATTTTTTTCCTTTTCACTAGTCCATATCCAAGTGTATTCAGCAATTGCCGATTTCGAACAATCTCACATCCATATGGTTATCTTATGTTCTGGTATTTTGCATTGCACTGGTCGGCAAATTTTTCTATGTCGCTGCTGCCACACTCACATTCTACATAATTATAAGGAGTAGTCAGTTTGTTACCTAGTGTGCAAGTGGAGGCAAATACAACACTGTAATCGTATTTGCTGAGATTACAGCGAAATTTTTCACGAAGTCCGCGAACATATGGTAACTTAATATTGCCCGCCGGACGCGTAGATTCTTCATCACTTATCGTGGAAGGTCCGGCATATTACCTTTCACAACCGTCTTAAACGGTACCCATTCTGTAATATGCTCAAGTTCTTTTTGAAAGCTGGTCTGATCACAAATATTGAAAGCCCGATTAACCAGACATCATCAAAAAAACAAATTCTATGATGTTATCCATGAACTCAGTATACAACGTTTTGTTTTGTTTGTAGCATTTAGCTCCCTATTTTATAGGTTCCACACAATTTGACGACGAATAAAATATATTGTGTGCCTCAAATTCTTGATAATGCTAAGTAGTCTTATTTAAGTGTCGTAGTATTATTTAAGTGTCGTAATCCTTAGATTGCGAGCGAATAGTTTGTCTAACATACTTACATGGTAATCGCCAAGGAATAGGAAGAACGGAAGTATCGTGTACATCGTTGAGACGACTGCTTAACAATAGGAGATTTTGCAAGATTCGTCCCAACAAATCCATCCCTATCGTAGTAGACATTTGCGAGTCTGCGTTTTAAATACGATTAAAAACTTCCTTTTCGTTTTCAATCTGAATATAATACATACATGTATTTCTGAGACTGCCAAATCTGAGACTTTTATTTCCAAGCGTGACTGAGAAACATCACTCTGTGGATAACGACTTTACAACGAAAGTCATATGGATACAGATTTGTTTCAGCCCTGGACGCACCATTGAGCATTTATTTCACTATCCCTGTGTACAATCTGCCCCCACAGCACCAGGTGTAATACTGGTGTGGCACAAATGTATAAGTTGGCAATTTATGTTGTTTTCGGCATATATGAAAAACTGGTTAAATAACAATAAACGACCCGCATAGGTTCTATATGCAGATTCTCTCAATGTCAGTCAGAGGTCCCCATTTCGTACTAAAAGTTGCCACTGAATTATTATTTGATGCAATGGCTTTTTCCAACGTTTTAATTTTCCAAATAGCCGATTTGGCCGAAGGCCAATTTTGTCTGAGACTACAGATCTACAATTGTAAACGTATTTCTTCAGGATTAAAACCACATGATTGAGAGGTCCTTTCAGTTCGTTAGAGCCAAAGATTATCTCAGTGAGGGACAGTTTTTTTTGTGGTAGATTAATCTCGATTGTCCGTCTCTGAAAATTGGCCCATATACCTTGAACGAAAATACAGTCCCACAGTAAATGGATTATAGTCTCTTCTCTAATGGCGCAGAAACTGCAGTTTGCGGAGTTCAATTTGCCCCACTTCTGAAGTATTACATTTGTAACGCGTATTCTATGGATGATCTGATATTGGAAGTACTGCAGTTTAACTTCCGTAGTCGTACTCCAGACCATGTTATAAATTAAGAATTAAGAATCCTGATCAGCGATACGGATTTGATATTTTTGAAACATCATGACCGCTTTTCTGTTGCAGGAAACTAGCTATATTTATATATACTATCATTGGTGCTTACGCTGTTATATGGAATATGGAATAGGTCTTTGTATTATGGACCGCGGAAATTCTTTGATCGACGACGGTTGAATACTGAATGACGGACTGGACGATTGTATTCTGATAAATTCATGATGCCACCAATGCAAATGAAGAGCAGCTCCCAGTGTAACGCAACTGGAACGTACTCCATTACTTACTGTGGCAGCATTAGATCTGCTCTCTGACACGTAGGTACCCCCGCCCATCCCTTTCCTTTCCCGTCGTGATATAACTGAAAAAAATGTTTAAAGCTACGTTAAACCCTATTCACTCACTCACACTCATCCGACTCATATGTGGCGGGCGCATTGCAAATGCCGAAAGGCATCACCTTGATTAGGCAAAATTCATTGTAGAGACGAATGTCGTATTCTTCAAAATATCTGAGCTAACTTCACGTCTTTGTGTCCGTTAGCTAAATCGAGTGTGAGAGACCACCTGGAATCACGTAAAGCATTAGCGGATTCATCGAGATTTTGGAAAAGGAGTCAGAATATTGGCATGTGAGGTAAAATGACTTCTTGTCAGTACCTTTCCACCACCTTTTGTATGTTGCGTTTAACTGAAAGCCGCTAAAAATAAAAACACTTCCATCAGTCGAAGGCCCTAACTTTGAGTCATATAGCGAATATGTAGATGTAGAGAAGGCATGAAAACTTAATTAACACATAACAACAGCCACAGCCGGTAGATCGGGCAAATATGGTTTTAATTTACAACTATAACTCAAGTTAAAATTGTGCGATGTGGGTCGACAGGAAAGAAATTAAAGGCAAGTCCCGATTTTCTTTGGAATGAGAATATTCTGTGTGAGCTCCATGTTTCAGCAGGGATGCCGAGGAGAATCAACGTGTCAGTCTTGACTGCAGAGGTGAGATCAGCTCTTCTGTACACACGCTCGATTGGGCTTTGTATCGAAGGGAAATGGCATGAAAATCGGTTATCTGAAGGACAAAGCTAATAGCATTTCAAAGATATGCTGCATGTCACCGATACTTCAGTGCTTCCCCGACTGAAAATAAATCGCTTGCTGTCGTCGCACGTGCAAGTTGTAATAATAATAGTTTATACTAATACAACACAAGACAGAGCTGATATATTGATATAAGACGTATTCATTGACAACATACAACCGTTTAGATAGAGAACAACCCGTTGATACAATATTGATCATCAAAACAAATATAAGACTTGTCAACACGCAATGTGTCAGGTCGAATATATAATGTATCGACATAAACTTGTACCAAATCGTGTTGTATTACCCCAGACTCATGACATTTTCACAAAAACTGCTATTTAATGAAATACAAGTTTTTGGAATTCCGGAAAACAATCCTGATGCACTATATGAATACATAAATATATGACGTATATCATGCCAAACTAATAGCATAGGAGGATTTGTCTTTTCAAACTCAGTGTCACAGGCTGTTGGTATGCGAGAGATCGTGTGTTATATTAATGAATCATGACAGCTACCACATTCTGGAGACTGGAATTAGCTACAGTGAAGACGCAAACTATAATCATGGCGTATCATGGCGTCTATAATCATGGCGTGGAATCCAGGACTATAATTAGACTACTTTCTGAGATACGACCACAGACGTGAGCATCTGAGAAACGGCACAAGCATCGGAGCCTTCCAACTCTGATATACCACATCCATGTGTAACATTCTTCAGCGTAGGATAAACAACTCCGTCTATTATTTCGGTTTTCATATTCTTGGTCTCCGATAAAAGCATCCATTGCCGAAACCAGTCTGGAATATACCACTTCATTAACGACGGGGTCGCCTGGGTCACAAATTTTCTGAGATTAATTTGGGACATATTTAGCCTGCAGTTTACCCCTAAAATTTTGTTCCAATATTATCCAGTCCAAAAGCCCTAGTCCCTTTTTTTTGTGGGATATTCTGACCACGAATTTGTTTATATGTTTTATCGGCCAGGTTACCTGGTGTAAGAGGTCATTTGTGGCGACGAATATTAGGCAATATAGTTTTCTTAAGGTGCGCTCTGCCAATTTAATACATATTAAGTAAGCGGCGATTTAGTGGTTTGTGACCTTAAGTTTCAGAGTCTCCTCCTGTAAAATGTTACAGGACCATTTCAGAAATTCAGACGCCGATAATATAAATAAAACGCATGTCCCTTCCACGGCTTCGTATACTGTCGAGAACCTCCACGGTATGACATTTGCTTCTCTGCGTAAAGATAACTTCAATGTATACTGCAACTTCAGACGGCGATTAAATCCAGTATCTAGATCCCCGTCCCCTAAACCCTGAAATCCTTGAACCAACCCGGTCGCCATCCTCAGTATAACTAGGCTGTGATTAAATGCAATGCAGGTGAAAGTAGATCATGTATGCAACGGTACACATTTGATAAAATCTGAGACACACTATAACAGAGTGATTAGAAGCACCAGTTAAATAGATGTGCAGTGATAAAAACACTGCTGTATTCGCTGTTGTTCGAAACTTACAACTGCCCCGTAACTCGGTCAGTTGATGTCGTATGGTGTTGACCCTGTAACCAGTAAGATAAATATCGTTCAAATGTGGTAGAATGTGGGCAAGTTTTCAAGTTTATGGTGGGATAATAACTGACATATAGTATACCGTGATATTCTATCCCAGTAATAAGAAATCTAGGTAAATAGCAGATTTTATTTCAGTATTTAGACACTCAATCTATTTATTTTATTTCACTTTATTTATTAAATTCGCCAAGTATACAGTATATGAATATAGAATTAGCTAGTTGTGGAATACATTCATATTATATATGTTAATCTTTGGCGTGAACAAAACTCCATGGGACTTGTTCCATCCCTAGGTCAATTTATAACAGGACTTTGTTAGCTCTATCTGGCCTGGGGTTTTGGGGACCTGTCCAGTCCGCCTTCCCCAAATTATTTTCCTTATGCCTTGAGCTAGGGTTAGAGGGGTACTTGGTTTAATGTCACACTCAACGTTATTTCTCTCATATGGTGACAGGCAGTTTGGATGGAAGAGGAAGCCGGAGTACTCGGAGAGAACACTGCCCGTCGACAAGTAAATGGCAGCCTTCCACACATGCATCAGCTGGGCTCAAACCCGTACTGGTTCAGTGTTATGAGAGTAGCGATCACCAGCGAAACGCCTTCGACCGCTCGGCCACCGAGGGCCCCCTTGACCTGGGGAGCTCACTATACCACACTATACCCTTGGGTCAAGTTCTGCCAGAAAATGTAACAAAAATCCTAGATGGACGCTTTAATGACGTCACGGTGACGTCATTTTCAAAAAAGGCATTTTTGGTCGATTTTTCGATTTTTTTTTAATTTATGTAATTTCTCCAAATAAAAATGCTTGATAAATTAGTAAATATTGACCTGATGTGAAATAATATAGTTTTTGCCAGATTTCCTAGCGGAAATGCAGAAAATTTGAAAAAAAATGACGAAAACATCACTTTTCTGGTACCCCAAGAGACCGCCATGTTGAATTTTCCCTTGATACTTTGCTCGGAGTGTTACGCAAATAGAGTCAAAATGACTCCAATGTGATAAACTACCAAGACACGGAGTTTCTGCTATCAATTTTGTGTCGCTTCGGAGATAGCACAGAAGCCTGGTAGGGTTAAGCTACTTTGTGGCAGGTGACATTAGACTGACCAAATACACACTGTGTCAATAATTTTTTAATATGGTGACTATGTTCAATAAAGTATTTTTTGAATCGGATTTAAAGAGGGATGATGAATTCATCTGTTTATCGCCGAGGGTAGATGGCTCAATTCGCGATGTCCTGCTGAATACATTGTGTGATAAGACAAGTTTGACATATTTATATCGTGGATTCTAGAGTTATGATGATGCATGTCTGATTGTCCAATGTGATATGTTTGAAAGTGGATAGGCAGCTGGTTAGTGAAAGATTGATATTCAAATGATATTGTATCGATAGAGGTATCACTCTAATAGCTCTCCTCAAAATCTGGTAAGAAATGTGTGAGGGGTGTGATTTATGATAACTGATTTATGAGAGGGGTATGACCCATTATTTGATTTCCACCTCGCAACATGCTGGCAACGAAACAATTTAGTTGTTTTAAAACCAAAAGAGATCCTCATTGGAAAACACATCTTCGACATATGAATGAGAATAAAATTTGCAGCATTATACTATGAAGTTACCAACCCCTCTGAATAGCGTATCCTAGTTATAATAAACTATACACTTGAACCCATAATCCTTAGCCCCTGTATATAGGTCAATATATAAATGTGTTATATGCACTTCCCCTGACTTCACTTCAGTTCACATATATCTGGGTTGTTGTGCACATTTGGTTAACACCATGGACATCCGATTTGATGGGAAGAAGGCGTTAGTAACTGGAGCAGGCAAAGGTAATGCTCTACATTTAACTTACCTCCCCGTTTTTATGTTATTTCTTTTCAATGGAATTGGTAGATGGATAAATTTTATCAGAAAACCAGACAGTCAGCATCTCGCAAAGCACTCATTGATATCCTAGTGTTACGGTATGAGAAACATACTAGTATGCAAAATTGTTAAACAAACAAAAGCATGTCATATACATATACACAACAGGGTCAAACGAGAAAATTGGCGTAATATTGGCCTAAGCTTATTAACTGTACGACGGACTTTTTTGTTTGTCAACTCTTATATTGTGGAAAGCTATACTATAAAATGTGTCAATCATGTTAATCCCGGAGGGCACGTAAAGGTTGGTGATGTATGTCATTTCGACGAAGTAACCGACTATACTAACCCAGAGATACTGTGAGTTAAATCTGTTGGGTTTCTGTGTACGAAACCGCTCTTGCTTTGAAGTTTCATCTTCTATAATGTGGAAGATCATGAAAATAAGATATTACAGAGCATGTCGCGTTTAACT